>QLPF01003320.1:0-13302 GCA_003314045.1 Hygrophorus pudorinus
GTACGGGTACAGGTAGCCAAAAAAAAAACCCGCGCTAAACCCGCGCTATACACTAGACGTAGGACGTATACGAGGGACTGTAGAGGGATATAGCAAAGCAGGGGGTGCTGAGCACACCCAGGCAATGCACGTACTGTGCACACCAAACCCGTCAACACTGGTTCGAGGGGGTGGAGTACCAACACCCCCACACCAACACGAGGGCACCCTGCCCGAGTGTTCTGGCTCTCAACGCCAACCCTATGCCAGCGCCATCGCCCACAGGCCCGGCTACAAGCTGTCAACGTCCGGCTTGAGGGGGTGACACCAATGTCGCCTCCCCGGATCTCTTGACGCACCGCGTCCTGAGCCCCTGAGCTCAATGTCAGCTGCACGCCCCAAGCCGGCTCAACAACCCCAGCACTCCCATCCCCCATCCCCATCCTTCAGCACCACGTCAACGCCATCACTGGCCGATTGACCAACATATGACGCAAACAAGGGACTGCGGCGGAATAGGGAGAGCAGGGGGTGCAGAACAAAGCCCCCCCCACAACCGCATCACCGTACGCAACCACGCCGGCACCTTACCTTGCGCCCGGCAAACTGCTCGATATTTGGCATGAGGGGGTGAACAGAAGTCGCCCGCCCCCAGATATTTCACAGCACCAACGCATGGACGACGTCACCAATAGGTACGTCGCCGAGTGGGTTATACCACTGCCTATGCCAGTGGAGTGCACAATGGCAGGACAAGGGTGACAACAGCGGTGACCAGTACCACCGGATTGAAGTAACCAAGAGGTCCCCACCAATGGCAAGTGACAGCCAGCGGGTATTTACTCCAAACTCGCACCACACAGTGGCCCAATGACCAGCCACCATCTCTACCCTGCACCAGGGGACTAGCAAGATCGAGTAGCGACTGGCATTGATGAGCACGCACACACAGTTCCCTGGCCGAACAAGCAGGATTTACGAAGGATGACATTCAGGGCATCCAGCGCACTCAGCGCACACAGCACTTTACCGGCCCTCCCACACATCGGATGCGGATGTGCACTATTGCCATGCAGTTACAGATGGATGGTGGAGTTATGGGTTCAAGGGGGTGCACACAGCACGATTCCAAGTGTTCAAGGGGGTGTGACGGAAATACCTACGGATATGCCCACCTAGAATCACGTGCCACTTATGTAAGCTACAAGTAGTACTGTTCCAAGTAGTTACTCTTGCTTCCCTAAGTGTAAACAGTAGTATCTCACACATATACTCAGTTAACACTAGTCGAGTCCGACATCAGATTCCTTCATTAGCTGCATCTACTGATGTTGAGCATTCATTCTCCCAGGGAAGGTTAAATGTTTCTTGTCTTCATCAATCATTATCTGATCAGTCTACTCGTGCTGGTACTGTCCTTGGCTCTTGGGTTAAAACTGAGGGTCTGGTTATTGAAAAAGGCTTGGTGGAGAATATATGTCAGAAGTCACACAGAGGTCCACAGGTTTGTGATGGAAGTGATGAGTCTGATCCTAGTGGGTGGCACTGATACAGAGCATGAGGACTCTTCAGATCAGGAATAAATCAGCAGTTTCAGTACTATAGTTCTTTGTTATAATATGTATTTAATCTACAAGTTGGAAAGCAGGTAGCAGGTAACAGGTAACCTGGAAATCACATTTCAGGTTTGGATCAAATCATGAAAAAAACAAGTGGCACATTTGACTTGGGTAGAAACCTGCAGGTCCAAATCCAAGTCACCTGGGGATCAACTCGTGTTCAGCCTTACTACTTCACTACATCCAGTTGATCCGAGATCTGGGTGCAGCAGACAGTTTCAACTCAGAAAGTCCCGAACGTCTTCACATCAATTTTGCCAAGGACACATATGCAGCAAGCAGCAAAGTCAACTACATCGCACAAATGACCCACTGGCTTGAAATTCAGGAAGCTGTGGATCGACATAGTGTTTACCTCAACTGGGTTGCCTCACAGAGCTGCAAGCTGCTGATGCTGACGATGACCCTGGGCTTGATCACAAAGAGGGTCAAGTTGACGACAAGCCTGCCCTGCCAGCTCCATCCAAGTTCATTCCCTCCAGCCTGCACAAGTTGCACGGTTATTGTATTGCTAAAACATACCCAATCCAGAATATTTCACTTTCTTGCCTGCATGCCGACTTTGGTGCCGTAGATTTTTTACCTTCCCTTCAAGCTTTTCTGACACAACATTTCCCGAATTCATGCATTCCCGCCAGCGAATTTGATCACTTCGATCTTTACAAATCCATTCTCATTCATCTCCCCCCTCAAACTCACAGTAGTAATGCCAAACATCTGCAAAGAATTTGTGCCCACCCTGCTATACCAAACCACAACCCCCACAAACCAGCTTCTCCTGCACATTTCGAGACTGCCTTCATAGTGGAAGACCGGCAGCTTCATTTCAATACTGACAGTACTGGATTCCAAGGTACGTCTGTCAAACTGAATGAGAATCACACACCTGATGAGTCTCTCCGAGTCTCAGGGCTGCGTGTGGCCCAGATACATGCAATTTTCAAATTACCAACCCACTATGGTGATTTCCCACACCCGCTCGCCTACATTGAGTGGTTCTGGCCTCTTCATGACCCAGAGCACATGACCGGCCTCTATCGGCTTAGTCACTCAATGCATAACCAACAATGTTTTGCGGCAGTCATTTCAGTGGAGGACATCTGGCAGGCATGCCATCTGATGCTGAAGTTTGTGCCAGGAAAAGTAGATGTACAGTGGGTCAACGGTGATGTCCTCGAGTTTGCAAAAGAGTTTTTCATTCACCCTTACTTCAATTTTTATCTCTTTGACGAAATGGAATGAATTACGAAATAGGTTTCCTTGTTGCAATAATAGTATGTGTTGTCAATGTATTTGTCAAGTCTGTCTACATAACACTATTGAATACTGACTAGCGTCTACTGAGCACTATGTAGTACTGAAGTATTTTCAGTTTACTATATAGTCACAGTTGTATACCCTCACAGCTATGTAGTGCTACTGAGGCTACCAAGCACTACATAGTGCTCACCTGGTGCTACCGCCAAAACACTTTTTCTAGATGACTTCTTGATGTATTCAATCCTAAAGATATTTCTGAACCTTAGAAATACGAAGAACTGTCCTTGAAGATGGTATGTAAACATTTCAGCCATGTAATGTGTATAGTAACAATATTTTCCGCAGAAGGATGTGAATTCGGCGGCAGCAGCAGCAGCTGGTATGGCAGGATCCCGAAGTGGCTGACGGGCCTATATTGATACTTGTCGTTCGGTCTCGATGGTAGTGTAATGTATATAATGTGACGAAATCGAGATCAAACGGATCCCCAAAATTCAGTAATATTCAACTGGCTAGGCCTGGCTCATTCTGATAGGTTTCACATCTAGTAACTGTATCACATATCTACTACTATCATGTACCAGAGGCTTTGATTGATATGATTGCTGTGATTCGTCGTGCCTCGTTTTGTCTCGATTCTATTTTGACTGGGACTCAGTACTCAGTGTACTGTAAAGCTCTTTTTTATTTTATTTTATTTTACATTTTATTTTATTTTGTTTTTCCACGTGTGCCAACATTCTAAAACAAGAAATTCTGCGGGTGGCCGGCTCCTACAGAACCTAACGACAACCGCAACGACCACACGATTCCGATACATGCTGTCTGCAGCAAGTCTCTGCTAAATAAACATTATCCAGTCAACACACACTCTCTTGCCACTCCTCGCTCTTTTTTCACTCCACATGGAGTCCACCTTTTCTTGGCACCTCGCACTCGTACTCGTCTTTCTATTCAACGCGGTTCCCGCCGTACACGGGGCCCTATACGTGCGTCATATATATTTACCGCAACTTCACCCTGCTCAAAAACCTCCGTCTCCACAGATCACAAAGCCAACGAAGAACACAGTCTGCTACGGCGGCTCACTGTGCACCGTCCAATGGGTAGACAACGGAGTCAAGCCATTGCTCACCAGCATTGGCGCCTGCACCGTTGCTCTCTACACGGGCATCCAGGTACGTGACGTCCGACCTCGTCAATCGGAACCGGTCGGTGATGCGGTTCCCACAGCAAATTGTACAACAACTTGAGCCCATCGATGTGTCGCGCACCCATTCTTTCACATTCAAAGTACGTTCACGCGCTCCTTGCATTTCTCCCTGTCCCCGTGTGTTCACGCGGCGCCCCACAGCCCAATCAGAAGGCCGGGCCTAACTCCAATACATAGTACGCAAACACCAATCTCTCATAACGCTCCCCCTGATCCTCCGTGCCAGTTACATCGGTTTCACAACAATCACCAATGCAAACGTGACGGGCCAATTCTTTTTTCAAGGCTTTTCTCCCGCATTTACGTACGGCCGTCGTTCCTCCACTGTGCGACCCCCTCTCACCATTCTCTTTTGCAGTATCGAGAACATGCAAGGCTCCTTTCTGAGCCCGCTCCAATCCGCGACGTCGTCGAAACACGTACCCGCATCAGTGGCGAGTCCCTCGCCCAACACGGTCGTCTCAACCATCACCGTTGGCGTGTCCGCCTCTACGACCATGACCACAACTTCGACCACCCCGGCGATCTCCCCTCCCCACACCCCCGCTCCCGCCACTCCCACTTCCTCGTCTACATCCACGACAACGTCCACTTCTTCCACTTCCACTTCCACTTCCACTTCCACCTCCACCTCTACTACATCCACCAGTCAGACGTCAACAATCTCGGCGCCAACCCCAAGTCTGTCACCGTCATTCGCCTTGTCTCCAACCCCAATGCCAGCCCTACCTGCTCCCTCCGATGTCAGCCCAGCCCAGAGCCCGGCCCTCCCCATTGCTTCAGTTCCACTAACGAGCATCATCTCGCTCCTCGTGGTGCTATCTACCTTCACAGCCTTCTATTAGTCGTACTCAGCATTTCCCCTTGCTTTGTCACGGTCATAGTTATCGTCTTATGTTCTTGGACCCTAAGATTATTCTCATCATTATTGCGATACCCAGTGGACGTTTGTCTTGTGTCTTGTTGTTCAGCAATGTGCATGTATATCTTCATGTGCGACACGTCTCTACGAGATTGCACTGTACAAGTGAACACGAAACGAGTACCGAGACGTTAACTAGGCTGTGGGCACCTATCAGCTCTGTCGCTGACGGGAATCTTATGTTGACTGCAGCGTGTGTGCAGTCTAGAACGCCTTCACGAGTAGGTGTGAGTTGACATCTAAGGCCAAAGTCAAATCGTGACTCGGAAACTGAATCACTCACACCACACATCAACCTCCTCGCATCACACCACGACCACCCCGCCTCCCGCCTCGCCCTCTCCGTCCGCCCCCGCCCCCTCTGCCGAGTGTACCCTGAACAGCCGTCCCTTCACTCCCAACCGCGGGCGGCTGGGGCGACCCCAAGCGTTGCAAAATGGTCGGCGGAGTGGGCACACTCACAGGCTCAGCGCGCTGCAGAATGCTCGGCACCTTCACCGTCGTCTCCAACCCCCCACCACCGCCGCCCTTCTCGTCCTTACGCCTCCCCCCGCGCTCCTTCTCCTCGGGAACGGCGGTTCGCCCGCTGCTGCTACCGCCGGCGTCGCCCCCCGCTTTCTCGCGTTCCTTCTCCCGTTCTCGGCGGGATTTGCGCTCTACGCCGGCGCTGGTGAGCGCTGCGTCGAACTGCCTCGAGACGATGCCGATGACGGGGCGTGTCTTCCTGCCTGGGGCGGTTGATGCCGGGGGGGCTGGTGCTGATCCAGTGGCCGTATTCGCGTTCGAACCTGCGTTACCAGGTCCGGTGCTAGGGGGTTGGTTGACTTGAGCCGGAGGGAGGGAGACCTTGGGCTGCTGCTGTTGCTGCTGCTGCTGCCGTCGTCCAGCCCGAGTACTTTTCGGAGTGTTTGCCGGTGGTTTGGGGACGGGAGGTGTAGCTCCGACGCCCTTCTTCTTGACGCCGAATTCCTTCTTCGAAGGCCCCGGGGCGAGGCTGTTGGCGCCGTCTTTGTAGTGTGCGTGGTTGCGGAGGATGGCTTCTTTGTCGTTGTCGGCGGATTTTTCGGCTTTGAGGGCTTCGAGGAGCGGGGTGGTCTTTGGCGGCGGGAGCGGTTGGGCCGCTGCGACTGTAGGGACGTTAGGGTAGTGTGGCGAGAGAGAAAGGGCGGGGGGACTCACTGAGGGATTCTAAGGAGACTGGTTCGGGGTTTGTCGATGCGGCGGTAAGGGAGTCCAGGAATGAAACGTAATCCTCATCTAGAAGAACGATGAATTGGGTGGGAGGGACTCTGGGAGGGTGTGTATGCGTACCTTTCTCGATAGTAGCATTCCGTACGTCTGCTTTCTTCTTCTCAGTCGGTATCTTCTGGTACGGTGCGAATTCTACGACAGCCTGCGATTCATTCCCTGCTCGAACGGTTCGAAGTGGCTAAGTGTAGAGAGAGGTATATGCGTACCCGCTTTGTCGCGGAAGAGATGCCCGTCGTACTCCCGATTGAACACGGCGAGCTGTTCCTCGTTCTTGAACGCAATGTAGGCCCGCGAGGGTATGTTCTCCTTGTTCAGCCTATCACGGGTCTGTCAAAGTGTGCGTGGCGGATTCAGATGAACACAACGCACCGCTTCCGAAACTTGCCGGGGTAAAAGAGCTTCCATGAGACGTTCTCGTCTGTGGCCCAGGTCTGCACGCTCTGCCAGAAGACGTCCTCGGGGAGGTTTGGGGGGAGTCTGCGGATGACGGCTTTGAGGCGTTCTGTGGGTGCTGGTGTTGGTGTTGCTACTGGGAAAGGCTTGTCTTTTCTTTCTTTTTCCTTTTCTCGCTGCGCTTTGGGTTTCGTCGGCGGCGGTGGTTTGGTACCAGTGGACATTGTCACGCAGTCACAGGTCACAAGTCAGAGAGAGCTATTTTATTTACTCCAACCAGCCAATACTTGCAAGGCCCGTCCTACAGAACTATTACCACCGAAATGCAGCGCAGGATGTAATCCAAAGGTCGTCACAGCACCGTCAACGGAACGAGGGTCACGGTCCCGCAGAGCGCGCGAAAGACGGGCGGCTGTGCGTGATTCCAGGGTAACTGGATCGCGACAGACGCAGGGGGATTTGGGCTGGTGGAGGAGCGGATTAGGGGGGGAGGTGTTTGACTTTCAGGGGTGAATGGTGGACGAGGGGGGGACACGGAAGAAGTGGAAGGGGAAGGCGAAGGCGAGGTAGGTGGACGAGCCTGAGACGGATCCCGAGGTGCGAACCTTTGAGTGCACGGACGAAGAAACGAAGAAAGTTTGCAAATATCTCGATGCCCAGGGGGGAGGCCAAGGTTTACCGGAACCTCCTGCTGTAAGCTCTCTTCCGTGTCCGTGAACTGTCCTCCACCTCACGCAGGAAATGCTGAAATGGATCCGCCTCGAGACAATGTCGCAAAGAGAAGAAACAAAGGAGGCTGAAGAACTTAGAGAAAGGGCAAGCGGGTTCAGCGTCCGAACGGGGCACGATAGCGACGACTAGTAATCCTTTTCACACTGCACATGGCGCGAGCAAGCATTTTCATCTGTCCACTGAGCAACCGAGGAACGCTCGTAGCCTCCCGAGTTTCGTGTCCCGTCCAACGTTTCCGGCCCTAGGAATGCCATATCGGTCCATGTAGGTATTCAGATTCTCGTGATTGAGTGTGTTCATGTCGTCGACGGTTTTCAAAAGGGGTAAGTTGTACTACGATTACTTGTAAGCATTCGAAATGAGGGAGGTAGGTAAGGATGCTCACGGTGGCAGGGTCTTCTTCACCACCATCTGCATCTACGAAGGGGATTCCTTGATAGTCGCGGTGATTTCCAGATCCGCATCCTGAGTTATATCCCTTGGTCAAGAAGATTTGTCAGGATTGATGAGGGCAGCTTGAGGAGTGGGTATTACCTGAGCACTCATCCGGAGAAGACGGTCGACTTTCTTATCAAGATTGTCAATTTTCCCGCCAAGCCCGGTAATTCTCTCGTTGATTGGGGCAAGAGATTCTGTAACAACTTCGGTGACGATATCACGTATGTTTGCCAGGGTGGGGGTTGCATCGTCGCCTTGGCGGGCATGGGAATCACAAAGCTTGTGTAGATATACCCGCGCGTGACTCAAATCAGCATCGTTGGCCTTCGGCTGGCGTTTCGCAAGTCCTACAAGAGCTTTGGTCAGTAAAAGATAACTTCATCTCGAAGACAAGGTTTTCACTTTTACTTTCATTCAAGTCATCTAACAACTTGGCGCCATTGGTGATATCCGCCAAGCTAGCGGGTACATTGGGCAGAGCAGGTAACGGAATCTGAGCAGAGTTCATAGGAGGCAGTGGAACTGCAATTCCATCCATGATGGTAATCTGACTGAACGTTCAATTCAAGTTCGCAGCTGTGTTTTGCACGTGACTTGGCGCTCACACCTCAATTTAGCTCAGCCGATTAGGAGGGGGAGGTGTTTGACTTTTCAGGGGTGAACGGTGGTGAATCTGACGAGGGGAGGGGACATGGAAGAGGTGGAAGGGGAAGGGGAAGGCAAAGCAGGTGGACGACGAGCCTGAGACGGATCCCGAGGAGTGCGAACCTTTGAGCGCACGGACGAAGAAACGAAGAAAGTTTGGAGATGATTTTCAATATTTCGATGCCCAGGAGGAAGGCCAAGGTTACCAAAACCTCCTGCTGTAAACTCTCTTCTGTGTCCATGAACTGTCCTCCGCTTTGCGAGCACCTATTACAATGAACGGGCCCAACGTCCCAATCGGAGGACGAAGACGACGATGAGACTGACGACGAGGAGCATTCCGACGGAAACACTGCGAGTACCACGATTAATACAGGAGGCAGGCCGTTGGCAAAGGACATGTACACGGAACCGTCCATGATGGCAATCGGTCAGTCCCCCCACACATCCTCACAACACTCACTGACAGCCGTTCTCCTGAGGTATGCTGCTGTAAGAGCACATCGTAAAGACGACAACCACTTGACTGGGAAGAAGAGGTAGACGCAGGCACATTTACCATAGTACCCTTTGCTCCGTCCTCCCAGCTTTCCAGAATGTTCGCCTTGAAGATGCCCATATGATGACTCGGGAATATACGCAGCCGCTCTAGCCTCCGATGCCTTAGTTTATTTTTCGGCAACATGCCTGACACCGCACGCCGTATGATCTGCAAGACGATCAGCGTGTGTGAGCGTGTGAGAATGACGAAATGCACCTCGTCCGGTTGTTTCACCACCGTATCCCTATAAGACGTCTCCTTCAGCCCCCGGGGGTACATCGTGTGCTTCCGAGTCCGATAAACGAGCTGCTCTGCGTTGCGTCCCGTAACCCGCACGCTCCGCGAGTTCGTCACAATCACATACTCCCCGCAGTCCGCGACACCTGCCATCAGCGCGCAGAGAAAGTCACACGCGAGAGACCCGCAACGCACAGCTGGGGTCGTATATAGGTTTGTGCTTGCCCATGAGCACGAGGGCGATTGCCGAGGATCCGGCCTGAGGCGTCGATGTGGTGCCAGACTCGTGCGTAGGCGAGGACGGTCTGTCGGGGTGTCGTTCAGTGTACAGCATACAGAATGTTCGAAAACTGACATTGCCTATAGCTTGCGACATTTTCGAGTTGCAAAGTACGAGCGACTCGGGAATTTCCGACAAGGATGGCTCCATCACGAAAACATCACAGGCTGTCTAAAGATCATACACTAGCACCCACGGACAAAACATGTCTGCTTTACAGAATGCCTCTGGCACCGACGCCCGTGGAGCCACGTTCAACGATGTTGGGGAGAACCAGACCATGTAGTCCGGCGATAAAACTGGTGGGAAATAACTCCAATTATATTGTTTTATCCCTAATCTACCACTGCAGTTCACTGGCCTGAATCTCTTCATCCCGTCTACGATGCGGGGCACAGCAGAAGCAATAGTACAGGGCCTGTATCAAGATGCCACCCAGGTACTCGTGAAGAGGTTATCGCGAAGGTCGTGCGATGGGTTAAGAAGTATGACGCTCCTCCTATTTGCTGGGTGAGTGGGCCAGCTGGGTAAGTCGTTTGCTATCACAGTCACATTACGCACACTGACGGAACTTTGTCCAACTAAACAGGTCTGGAAAGTCAGCTATATCACAGACTATCGCTGAACGGTACGCTGCCAAACAAACACTAGCGGCCAGTTTCTTCTTCTTTCGAGGAACAGGCGATAGAAACACAATTACTCGGTTCATTTCTACACTAGCCTATCAGCTTTCTCTTTCCACCCCCTCCACCAAACTATTGATCCAACGTGTCCTTGAAAACGAGCCGGCCATCATGACGAACCAATCGGTTCGTCACCAGTTCCAAAAACTCATCATTGAACCGTTCCTGGCAGCGAAACACCCTCTCCACACCTATTTGCCATGGACGAAGCCCATGGTCGATGAGTGCGATAACAGAGATTCTATGGCGGAATTTATCGGGACACTTACTGCCATATTCCAAGAGAATCGTCGACTTAATTTGCGATTCATGATCACTAGCAGAATCGAAGAGCACATTCGCAAAAAAATCAATGCAGCTCCTGCTGCGGTGTATCGCTTGTCTTTACAAGATTTTGATGCTCGCATTGATATTTGCCAATTCTTTCGATCTCGGTTCTCTGCCATTCATAAGGGTAATGCAAAATGTATTACTCCCATGGCCCTCAGAGTCGGATCTTGACCATCTCGTCAAAAAGGCCGATGGGTTGTTCATCTTTGCGGTTACTTTGATGGATTTCATGGACCAGGGCCATGGTCTTCCGCAAGAAAAGTTGCAGAAGGCTCTGACAGCAGAAGCTGGCCTTGATGAACTTTACAAGCAAGTTCTATCAGATGCTCCACGCGACGACCATTTTGAGCTCGTTATTGGCACTGTGATGCTCCTTTACTCTCCGTTGTCCGTAACTTCTCTTGGCCAACTACTCCGGCTTCAACCGGAAAAAATTGTGGAAGCGTTGCTTGGAACCCAATCTATTATCATGATTCCCGGGGATGACAACGAACCCGTTCGGCTGTACCACACATCTCTTCGGGACTTACTGGTATCACAACCGCGTTCAGACGAATTCTACATTGATCCCCCATCTCGCCACTTCTCCATTGCGATTGACTGCCTCACGGTCCTGGCTATGCCACTTAGGGAAGGAATTTTTTATCATGGGGTATGGAAGTACGCTTGTTTGAATTGGTGTCATCATATCCATCAAAGTTCAATCATCGGAGAGGATAATACCATCAAGCCCTCGTCAGAGGCTTCTCTGGTGAAGCTCTTGAAAAATTTCGCATTGCAGTCTCTTCATTTCTGGGTCAATACCATCATATCAGAAGGATGGGAGACAATGATGAATGCTTCCCAATGGGTGGAATCAGTGACGAAAGTGAGTCTCATCTATCAGTTTCCAGAATTCTGAAAAACTTCCTGTCGGCAGTTACCAAATCGCCCAGTAAAAGTCTTAGAAGGTATTGTGATGCAAGTGAAGGTGCGAGCTGGCTGCATATTAGCAGAACCATACCTTAATTCTTGGCTTCTGCTTGTCTAATTACAGTCGGTATGCGCAGTCGTGTCACAATTGCAAATGTACATGTGAATGCTGACTTTCTCATGGCTGCTTACAGGATGTGAGTGATCTCTGTGTAGCATTCAAGTCTGAATCTCAACGTCCATGTATTGTGCCGTTGCTAGCTGGTAAGTGTAGAAATTCTGCTGTCTAATTCCTGGTGCCCATTGACTCTCAGCAGGTATATATTTGGCAAAGTCGTTATACATATGGGTACCAAATTGCTTGTCGCCCCATGTAGGATGTAAGTTGTCTGAGTCTCCAATTGCGTGTAGTTTTGAGATACCTTATGACACATTAACAGCCTCCCAATGTGCTCGTCCTGGTTTTTCGAGGAAATGCAACAGGGCTGTGACGGCGTAGGCAACATCAGGACAAGTCCTGACCGCTGTGTACATGATGGATCCCACGGCTTCGCGATACAGGATGTCACGCATATCAGCATGTTCACAGGGGGTGACAGGGGATTGGGAAGAAGTAAGGTGTACATTGGGCTCCATCAGAGATGAGATGGGTTTGGCATCCTCAAGGTTGAAGCGCCTGACGACAGAATCTATGTAGGATGTCTGGGACATCGTCAGTGTGTGCATTTCTTGGTTGTGTCTGATTTCTATGCCCAATAGCCAATAGATTTCTCTCATGTCAGTTATCTGAAGCGTGTCGCTGAGCCTCCTTTTTACCTTGCGCATGAGTGCCATCGAGTTGGTGACGAGTGTGAGGTTGTCTACATGAGTGACAATGATGCCAGAGTTTCGGTAGAAGACAGCATGATCAACTTCACATCACACTAACCTGAATAGATTTTTTTAGCACACCAAATAGTTTGTGGTACCAATGGTGGCCGCTCTGCTTGAGTCTGTAGAGAGGTTTCTTGAGTAATAAGACAGAGCATTCACGGCTGGGCATGGAGTAACCAGGAGGTTGGCATATGTAGATGACCTCATCCTTGGTGAGTTCACCGTTTAGGTAGGCGCTCTTGACGTTGACTTGGTGGATTTCGAGATCCAGGCATGCGGCCATGGCAAGGACGGTCCGGATGGATGCCAGCTTCACTACAGGAGCGAACATGTCAAAATAATCAACTCCAGGGACCTATGAGAATCCTTGAGTGACTAACCTCACCTTGTAGCGTTCTACCTCCCCAATTGCGTTATTTTTTACTCTGAATACCCACTTACTCCCAACCACATTAACTCCCTTCGGCACGTCAACTACCTCCCATGTCCCCAGCTTCTCAAGCATATCCAACTCCTCATAAATTGCCCTCTCCCATTGTGCCCACTCCAGTCTTTTCCTTGCTTCTCCTAGCATCCATGGTTCCAAAACTTCGGCAGCCGCCATTGCGGCAATGAAGGCGTATTCATCAGCACCTCTGGGTCCATCAAAGTCTTCGAGTGCGATGTGAGCGTCGAGTTCCAGGACTTGTAGCCCAAGCTCAGCTTGTTTGTTTGGCCGGTGGCTGAACCTTTGCCTTCCTGTATGTCACGGATGTACTGGGTAGGTTTTCGAATTCATCATTTGCATTGGGGTTCCTCGGGCAGTGGTAAGAAATTGTCGATGGGAGGCGGGGTAGAGGGCAAGTCTGGGGTATCTGGGGCAGAAGGTATGTGAGTTTTTGCTGTTTCACGATCATTATCTTGATCAAGATCTTGATCAAGATCTGTGCCCTCCCCCTCAAAACTTACAGTCTGCGGCGCCATATCAATGTTCCGCTTGACAGAAACAGCATGC
>QLPF01003321.1:0-14408 GCA_003314045.1 Hygrophorus pudorinus
CCCCGCGCTCTGTTGAAGAGCGTGGGGTCAGTTCTGGTGGTGGTGGTGGGTGCCGCATCAGACGCGTTGAACCACGAAGTGTACCTATATATATATACAGTACATTAAATAAATATGTAAATAAATGTTTGCTTACTTTGTTTGCCCATGGTTACCGCTTTCTCGAGCAGTTGGTGGAGTCTTGAGGTGGGTGGCTGAGTTCGAATTCGGTGGCTGAGGCCAAGTGTGCACAAAAACAAACACACCTGTGGGCTGAACAAATTGCAAAAGTCAGTCCACAGTATACTATGCAATATAATTATAATACTAGTATACATATATAAGCCGGCTTAGCTGGCGGCTCGCGGCTTTGGATTTTTGACAGCCATAGCTGTGAGCCGGTGCATAGCCTTAGCCGAGCCGGTGACCGGCTGGCTTAAAATCAGCTCGGCTCACGGCTCCCAGCCAGCTCAGAGCCGAAGCCGGAGCAACACTATCCGGAAGCGTGTTTAGGAATGGTGTGCCTTGTGCTCATTAATCCAAATGGAGATTAGGATGAAATCCGATCAGTGGTGGATGGAAATAGATTGGTGGAGCAACCATGTTGCAGGCCGAGTCCAGAGCAGAACACTGTTGTTGTGCCTTGTGATCAAAGAAGAGATAATTAAAGAATGTCCATGTGGCAATTGTTTATAGGCTGTGTGAATGTCCGAAATAGGATGAAAGAATGTTCGAAAAAGGAAACTAGATAGGGGTAAAAGTCACATCATGACACCACTAGGGTCTATTCGTGTGTCTACATTGACGTATTCACTCGGCAAGTGTAATTCTGATGATTTGTCGGTGATATAATACCAGGACAAGGAGTCCGCTACCTTATTCAAGGTTCCTTTGGTGTAAACCAAGTTGTATTCGAAGCGGGATAGGAATTCCCACCACTGTGTCTGTCTATCAGACATATGTATCTTCGACTTGAAGAAGGTTAATGCCTTATGGTCAGTTACCACGATAAATTGTCATCCAATGAGTTTATCTTCCCATTTGACTAAAGCCTCTAATATGGCTATCAATTCGTGTTCCCACGTATGATAATTACACTGAGCTGGTGTAAATTTCTTGGATAAGAATCTAGCTGGATGCGCTTTGTGCCACTCTGGTCCTTGACCATAAAATGCTCCAATGCCCCTTGCGGAGGCATTGCATACGACCCAGATAGGGTCAGGTTTTTGCGTATCCACCAGTTTTAATATCGGCGTATTACAAGTAATGATTTTTATCATTTCAAAACACTTTTCATGTAATGGAGCCCATACAAAGGACCAATGATTATGGGACATACCCAATAAAGGGTTAGTATATGCAAATATATCTGGCATAAACTGGGCTAGGTATTGCACTAGTCCTAGAAAATGCTGTACATCATTATAATCTCTAGGCCTTTGCCATTCACGAATGTGTTTGAGCTTGTCCACATCAGGCAGTATGCCATCATCGGTAATTATGTGACCTAAACAGTCCATTCGCGTGGAATATAAGTCCACTTTTTTAGCACTTAGAAATAAGTGACTTTTGCACAGCTTGTCAAAGACAAGCTGTAAATGCCGTTCATGATTCTCTAGGCTATTAGAGAATATGAATATATCATCCAGATATACGTGGACAAATCGTCCTATATATTCTTGGAATATAAACATCATCAAACATTGAAATGTAGAAGGCACGTTACAATCACCTTGTTGGACTACATAGCTCACGAATGTGCCAAATACGGTAGCAAATGCTGTTTTGGGCACATCTGACTCTCTGATACGTACTTGCTTGTATGCATCGGACATGTCCAATTTGGTACAGTACATGCCGCGAGCCACATCATGACGGATACCGTCCTGATCTGGGAAAGGAGTGACATCCTTTATAGTGTTTTCATTATGCTTGCGTGCATCTACTATGGTTCTTAACTGTCCGTCTTTCTTATAGACACATAATAGTGGTGCTGCACTATCTGTAGTGGTTCGCTTCCACCAGCTAGCCTTTTCATACCGGGCTACCTTCTCCACTAATTTGGGACAGAGTACATCCGGACACCTTGGCATGTGGTATGAAGGCTTGTAGCTTTCATCAATGAAATTTCCTGTATGGGAGGCATCTCCAAAGGCACTGGGACCGTTAGGTCTTTTATGCTTTCTGTCCATTTCTGGATCAGTATTGCATGAGTATTTGTGTCTATCAATGACTGTCTGCCGGCATGCTTATGGTGAACTTGTGTGTCCACTTGTTCACTCAGCATTTTGCCATGATCTGCTGTTGGCTTTTCATCGTGACCTTCAAGTCACTTCAGTTTTGGATCCTTGCTGAATCCTGCTACCGCATTGTGGTGAAGTTTAGCCAGTATAGCTGTAGGCTGTTTAGCCTTTTTTATTGGCATTTCCAGGCCAGCCTGCAGTCTTACTATGACCGTCTCTTTTTATTTGCCTTTGCTGGCAATATTATTTTTTATAGCTTTTTGGGCTATGACTGTGTTGACAGTTCTTTCTATCGTAGCAGTCGTATTGGCTTCGACTTTCATGCCCACCATTGGTGGTTTATATAGCTGTATTAGCTTCTTCCCCCCTTTTGGGGAACCAAAGTCGCCTGTATGCTCGACATGGCGTTCACCATTTATTTTAAACGCTGCGTGTTTTTCTTCTCTGAAGTCGAGCATGACCTTATGCTTGTGCATAAATCCTGATCCTAGTATGATATCATACTGGTCTAGGTTTGCTATGTCTATGTAGTGTTCGGCATTGAATTTGCCTAGTTCTAACTTAGCTCTATAGCCATAGTTAATTCGAGAGCGACTGCCTCGGGTTGCCATTTGCAGACCTACTGGGCTTTCCAGTTCAAAGGGTATTTCACCCATAGTGGCTAGATAGTCCAGGGATACCATGTCAGTGGTACAGCTGGTGTCTATCAGGACATGCACTTTATATCTGTTGATATAAATATATCTGCTGAGTGAGAGCAGCTTCTCAAAATTCCTTTCTGGCTGTTTGCCAGGTAAGGATTTGCGTGATGCTCGCATCCTATACACTGTAAGAGGTGTGTCAGGCAGTGTAGTTGCTGCGCGTGTGTGTGCCTTGTATTGAGGTTCGAGTGGTATTACCACTGATGCATATGAGGATACATGGTGTTCCTCTTCATCGGGTTGATAGCCCATGTTATTTGGACTATATTCATCGGAGCTATCGCCCGTGTATTCGTTCATGTTCTCAACATGTTCTTGACCATTTAACTGGTTATGATCGGTCTCATGGACTTCTATGTCCTCTTCTAAGTACAACTCAGGATCGTACTGTTCACCTTCCGGTGATTCACCCAATGTTGGGTCTTTATCATTTTGATCCGTGATTACTTGAGCTACAGCTGCTCTCGGTTGTGCCGGATAAGGGCAGTTGGGGACTATGTGTCCCATACTGTTACATTGGTAACACCTCAAGTTTGACTTGTCGGTTAACTTAGGCTTCGCAGTTGGAGCCTGGGTGTTTCCAGATGCAGCTGTATGCTGTTGATTAGACTGATTAGGTCCTTTACTAAATGGTGCTGAACCATTAGTTGTCTTGTTGATGAAGGGCCGATTATTCGGTTTCTTCGTATATCCATTGGATTTATATGACAGCTTCTGAGGCTGATATTTAGTTACAGTAGCCATAAGGCTACTACTATTTGTCGAGGGCTTACTCGTAGTATTTGAGCTTGTGCTCGATTTTCCTCAGCTTGCATAGGAGCCGGTGTCCGTCTGTCTATGGGGGATTGCTTCTCTATTCTGTGGATGCTCTGACTGAGGTCAAAGTATTCTTCCGTGTCACTGTGGTTAATAGGGCTTTTAGCCCTGTGAGTCAATTCCAGGAATTGCGAGACATTATATGTGGTGTCTCGCTGGAGGGGCATGTGTTTGGTAATGGGGTGGTTCGCGTCCTGTAATTGGGATGGACTCCCATGTTGGGATGATCTATGGGACCAGCTGGACATCCGGGTTGTCGATTTCACTTATCGATGGGATTCGTCTATGAATGCACTAGACCGTGTGCATTCTGAATCATATTACTACAATATGCATTGCGAATTCTTATTGCGTGCTGATATGAACTTTATGTTCGGTATCCGTAGTATACGGCAAGAGGTGTTCTCAAGCCGTTCAGGCTTTTATATCAGGTCTGTTCGATAAGGCCCTTTAGGGTGCCTAATAGGACTTTTTATAGTCAAGGTATCTAACCGCAAGCGGCTTATGACTACATAGTATAACCAATGTATCTAACCTTGTGAGAGGCTTATGGTTGTTACAGTCAATTCAAAACTGTTTTAAAGGTTGTTTGGCTGTGAAACAAAGTATAAACTTGTGTAGAGCTTGTTAAAGCCCTAATACAAGTGGAATGGAAATATATAAAGACTGTGTACTCATGACACACTATTCACAGATCCAAATCAATTTATTTGGGTAATGAATGTATGTGCTTTTTATGAGTGTTGTAGTAGTTATGTAGATAAAGATCGTGCGACGCAGATGGCATAATAAGGTTATGTTTGTACATGTGTACATTGTGGCACACGTGTCTGCAGTAAATAATGATAATAAATAATAAAGGATTATTCTATTCAGCATCCCAGGGTGCACAGATTTCCCACACACCTCTCCCCAAATTTGTTGTTACACCCCAAGGTGCCACTTATTTGTGCACCCCAAATTGTCAGATTCTGGCTGGCAGAGGGCCGGAACACACCATTTAAGGGAAGGGTAACAACATAAATACTTACATCATTCAACTACACTACCACTACGAGTAGCTTTCCGTCCTGGGAACCTTTCTGGGAAGTGCTTTTGAACAAGCTGCAAAAGTTCTAGAGTACCTCTATCTGTGAAGTCACGGAAGAGTGGATAATGTGCAGTATACATCTTATCAGCGGCAAGACTCCCAACCTGAGCTTTGACTGCTCTCCATTTCGCAGTTAACTATCTGAGTTTGGAATCCCAGTCACCCAGGATGGCGCAACACTCGACGAGGAATGGGCCATGCTCAGCTTCAAGTTGGTCCAGTGGGCTGGGTTCTGTGATTTTGCGAGTAGCTGAGCTTCGGTCATTAGGAGTGCCGGCAATAAAATGACGAAGCTCCAAGAGCTCGGTCGGAACAGGTGTGGTATTTGAAAAGTTTGTGTTATTGAATACGGCAGCCCACTGTGCCACGAAGTATAATGACCAAAGGTCGTCAACAGGGGACTGCAGGTAGGCTTTACGATGCCTAGTGGCTCTGAGCAGATCATCTGACATGAACTCGTCTGTGCCCTGGTGAATCAATTAGTAGCCTATCTTAACGTCAACAGGCTGAACTCGTACCGACCGGCTCCCCTCGCGGACTTCCATAAAGTATGACTTGAGTTCAATTGCCATATCGCTGTCAATCACAGATCCGCTGCAGTGGTCCCTGATGACACACTCCTGTAACTCTGACTTCAAACCCATTCAAAAGAAGTTGTCTGGCAGGCAGAAACATCTCGAACACTGAATTGGTGGTCCGGGGAGGGTCTAGCCAAAGAACATTACCAATACTGATGTCGCGATGCTGAAAGCCCCGCTCAAGGAGGTTGCGATAGCCTGACGTTGCTTAGGTTCAACAATAAAGCTTGATTCAGAGAGATACGTACCGAGCACAGCATGTACAATGGCAACAAATAGGTCACCTGGACTACAGACCGTGACGAGGGAACGACCAGTGAACTAAAGGAGGTGTTGCATCAGCACCCAATAATCGGGAACCTGATTTTTTCCAGGGTTAGGGAAAAGTGACCAAAACTCGGACCGGTTGAGGAATAGGTGGTTCGTTGCAGGGAGGCCTTCCTTGTGACAAACGATGCTTGAATGGTAGTGTGTCGCAACACCAAACATACTGCCACATTCCTTCAGCATCTTGCTCTCGACCGAAACATATGATTTTCCAACCCATGAGCATTTGCTCACAATATCAGTCATTGTCAAATTGATGTCCCGCGAGAAGTCATGCAATTTTTGACGAACGAAGCTGATTGGATGATTCTTGAAAATGGTGATCCTTGCCTCTGAGGTAATGTTAATACAAGTTGACATTTCTCAGTACCACATACCATGGATTTCAGAGGTATCTTCTTCTTCTTGGGGTGACATCATCTCCTGGCCGCTCCACTGGGATGGCTTCTCTATACCCAACTCAGCAACCAATCGCAGAATGGGTGGGAAACTCACTATGAGGACTGTGCATTCCGCTGGGTTGAGAGGGCCACTCAGCACCCTTGCATGCTTTTTCAGCGAGCCAAGCAGACCTATGACATGTCGTAGTGGTGATCGCAGGAGTGGCCGGAGCCTGCAAGTCAGACTCGTCCTCTGCGGGACACAGGTGTGTGACTTTAACTCCACGACCGCGCACCCCAAGCCTCTCATATAAAACTTCTTGAACATGCATCCTCAAACCCTCCTTATCATCCTCGCTTTTCTGAATGAACATCTCAGTGTCATTGGTCCACTCGGGTAATCCGGCATCTCCAGAGGTATTCCATGTCAACAAAGAGAGAAAGAGACGGAGGATGTCTGTGTAATCTTCGGGCTGGCTCGGATGGAGCCCAGGAGAAGCAGTCAGTCCGCTGGCATGAAAGATGAGGAATCGGAGTTGACAGTGGACATGATTGTAGGCAAGGACGAGTGAGAATTGACATAGAGGTCTAGCACTGGTGAGTGCACGAGAGTATGTACCTGCTTGTTGGACAAGTTGTGCCCAAGAACCTTTCACTTCTACAGGAATTTCCATCGTCGACGAGCGTTGCCCTGATGGCAGATGCCACCAGAGACGGGTCTCCTCCGGGGTGAGTCCATTGCTGCCAGCACCATCTGGCTTCAGTGGATGACTGCCTGAAATCCCGTCTTGTGTTGTATGGTCAAAGACAATGAATTTGAGTAGTTTGTAAAGCTTGGATTTGTTGTAAACCCTGTGGCAGGCATCCACACAGGCATTGAGAAAAGACACGAGAGGTACATAGTGAACCCTCTCGAGGGGACTGGTAGGAAGCTGGTTGTGTTTCAACGCTTTGACAGCATCGTCAAGCAATCCCTTGAGGTCGTCTATCTCGATATCGTAGTTTTTGAGGTCGTCGATCGTATCGATAGTCAGGAAAGGTGCGCCAACTTTATGCTTCTTTGCCGATAAAGCACGCGCTAGGGTGACGGAATCCAGTTCCCAAGTAGCATCTGCAAGCTTGCTGGTAACCATTTGCTTGAGCTTGTCTTGCTTAGAAGGGGGCGTGTGCAGGAACTGGTCACTGTATGACTGCTTGCTTCCTGAGGGACGTTGGGGGGTCGAATGTAACATGGTCAGGATTATCATGTGTGGGAACTCTTAGATTGCTTATATGTACTGAGTTGTCCACCAGCGCACAATTACAGTAACGGGTTAATCACCCGCCTATCATATTATTGCACCGAGCCTATAATGTGATGATACGGCTCATAAGAGTAATCCAGCTCACCGAGTGAGTGTTGGAATATGCTTTCAAGTTCGGGTTGGGGCATGATAAGTAGTTCAGTTGTGGCTCATAAGCACCCGGTAATAAGTGCTAGTGACCAGTCAACTAGCATTCAAGGTGCAAGCAGTGATGTACATTCAACATTCTACTGAGCCTTCTTCTTCCCGGAACTCCCACAAGTCGTTGCATAATGTCCAGCCTTGCTGCAATTCCCACAACGATGGTGGCCGATGTCAAGAGAATGCGACTCTGCCGAAGCCGGTGGAATGATCTGAGAGCCTGAGGGTTCAGCCTGAGAAGCCCCATCATGGTAGTTGTTTGACTTGAGCTTTTTACTACGCGTGCTTTCGTGCTCAGCGGCAGAAGCGAGTCTCTTCTTGCAAGGGTGTCCTTTAGTAACCACACATTGCGGGGGGAGGATAAGGGAGACAAAATCTAATGAGGCGATTGATGAGCAAAGACTGTAAAAAAGAGAATGCTCTCACCTTGTCAGATGTATCAGTCGGAACCACCATCTTTTCGACTTTGTAGAACATTGCTCGAGCCATCTTGTCATAGGTTCTCTGTACCGCAAATACAATGACATACTGCTGAACTTGCTCCAAATGGGATCAGAAAAACGAGTCTACATCAGATGGATGCTGAATGCAAGATGACTGACAAATCATGAGTAATACAATTGAAATGGCAATGATGAAGCACTATACCTTCCAAGCGGCTAATTGTTCCAGCTCCACTTGCTGCTCCGAGCATTCAATGAGATTCTTCACCAGATCGAAAAGGTTGGTCTTCGAGTTTCCAAGAAGCTTGTTGACCTTGTTTTCACTTTCAACACGCCCAGATGTCCACACCCCACATGTGAAACGTGTTGAGACCCAAGCCCAAGCCCAACATTCTCGCGTTGGCCAGAAAACTTGTTCGAGATATCCTCGGGCATGTGGAAAGTCGACTAGGAGTTGGTCCCACCTGGCCTGAAAAGCCGATGGTGAGATTGTGTGGTATACTTGCCAAAACTGAGCCTGAAACGGTCGAAAGAGAGCCCCCAAAGCAGGTGTGAGGTTCTTCGTCAGATTATCACCCATATGATGAAGGCACAGTCCATGCCATACGTTGAACGATGTCAGGACACTGCTAAGAGCAAGGTCAAAGTCGGAGAAGTAGACACATGGAGGTGACCTGGGGGGCATCAGAGGAAGGACACCGAAAAGATGTTGGAGTACCCATCGGTGATCGTCCATTGTTTCAGACGTATGAAGAGCATATGCAATATTTCGAGTCAAGTTCTGATGGTCAATGATTACCCAGATATTCAGAGGGAGATTATACTTGTTGCACATCAGTGTAATGTCATTGATGATCACATCTCCAAAGCGGTTTGCAAGAGTGACCTGAGCCAGGGACATCCAGAAGATACGCCGGAACTTCTGGGTTTCCGGGTCAGCTTCTACGTGAACTACCCAGCGTTCATCTTCGTCCTTGAGTTGAATGAGAAGAGCAACGGTGGCAACCATATCCCCTCCCAGATTTTGAACATGGTTACGAGCTTCTCGCCGGGTCTGGTCAAGTACATTGGATATTTGGGAAGCGGAGATGGGGTGGTCAGGAAATCGTCCTTTCATTAGGGATTGGATGTCTCGGTGGGTGAGTGAACCTAGTGGAGCAAGCTCTCAGATGAGCGACTTCTGCTCATCAGATGGCGGCTCATATTCGGGAAGGGAATCATTGAAAAAAGCCTCATGGTTATGGCAGAGGTCCACAGTCGTGAGATGATAGATTCCATCCTCTCTCCTACGTATGTTGACACGTGCTGGGCATAAGCAAGTCTTCATTTTGGATGTGCGGAAGTCTGAGGGGTCTATAGATTTCTTGTGCTGAACCTTGCAGGAACAAGCACTGCTGCAGAGCAGACAAAGTCGCTTTACAGTACCTGTCACAAAGGTACAATTAACATTAACTTGAGGATCATCATAGAATAGCAATGTACCATCTTTGTTCTTCACACTCTCATCTTTCTTCCAGTGGTAACCACGACAGCGCTCATACTCCTGGACAAAATGAACGGCATCTGCGAGACTGTAAAAATTCATTCCGAATTGGGGCCGTGTAGGATCCAATGGCGCATTTCTCCCCTTTCCAGGTGATCCACTTTCAGAAGAGGGAACGGTTGGGCTATAGCGTGGGGTGCCAGTGTTGTCAAGTTGCAGAAAGGCAGCCTGGGGACTCAGTGGATCCCCATCTGACGTCGACGTTGGAGATGGCATTCAGGGAAGAGTTGGAGATGACCGTCGGTGAGTAGCTTGAGAGATGCTAGTGGATTCTGGCATTTGAACGACCACCTCGACATCTATGTTATCACTTGAATCAAAACCATCAGCACGGGGCGATATCTGCACGGTGATACCACGAACAACATCAGAGACCAGGAATATCGTGAAAATGCCATGACATACCAATTGGGCTTGATAACAGGAAATGGCCACACAGAGAATGGTTTGCAGCCATTCACGTCGAACAAGAGCAGAATTATTTTGAGTCCATTGCGTGAAATGACTCAGATATGGTATCAACGGAGAACCGTTAAGGGTGCGTTCCATTTCCTGCACAAGGGATACAATTGCACTGACGGCTGACAGCGCACAACTTCCGCTCCCGGGACCCTGTGGTTCAACTGGGAGAGGACGCTCCACCCATTCACCATCATCAGGAACCGCATCCATTAACCACCAGTGAACCATAGACAGTAACTCCTTGTTGGGTCCAAATCTGGCGGAATCTCCTTGTAAGACCAGGCAGAGGGGAATGACGGTTGCAGAAGGCGCCCAATGAATGTCCTCCTTGTTCAATAGGAATGTAAGAAGTGTGGGGGGTGATATGAGAATCTCCTCGTGTCGTTGCAAGAGTTCAGAAGAGAGGTTATTCACGTGGAAGGCATTGGAAAGTTCGACATGGAAATAGCAATCCAGAAAGAGAATGAGATTCGGAACACGAGCATTGAGATCGCGATGCAGGATATCAATGCGAGCGTCGATAACACATTTGCCTAGCCAATTCTCGTCCAAGAGATCATTTAAAGCGTTGATGGTGGGTGTCGACAAGTTGGGGTTGAAACCTGGCAGCGGGGACTCAAAGCGAAACTGCAGCAAAGTCTGATATTCCATGGCTGTAAGAAGATTGTACTGAAGAATGGCATTAACAACATTCCGGGCTTTAGACATGCGTTCATTGAAGTAATGTATATTTGCCAATTGACAAATGTCATGGAAATGGATGTTGTAGTCGGCACCTAAATAAAAACCTTCATCAAGCTACGTGTAACCTGAACAGATCAGAAGAGCCTACCATCAAGAGATATATGAACTGATCGCATGCCAATCATAAATTTAGTTGGCTGAGCAACAAGTAGCGGCTGCAAGTCCTCAAAACAAGGCATGCTGTTCGCTGTGTCAACCAGAGGGCAAGACTCTGTCGGGATCTCCAAGCCCCACCCGGTGAGGATGAGTTTACCCCTCGGAAGAATTTTCGGAATTTGAAGATCCAGAGCATCTTTCACAGACAGTTGGGCGAAGTACGACAACATGAAGGTAAGCGATGGATCATCACCAGATTCATATGAAGTGTAACCTAAAGCAACCACATGCACGGTGCCACCAGTTACTTTGCATGACTCAGTCATCGAGCAACTGAATATGCACAACAAGTTGACTTACATTGAACGCAGCCTAGCTGGACATTTAAACTGTTTGAATTCAAGTTCGTCCACTTGAGACCAGGATTAGCCGCCACAGAAAATGAATAGAAAACGAGATATAACACAAGAACGAATGAAACACATAGCACAGAAACAGAAAGAAAGCAAATAACAGGATTCAGCAATGAGGCAAGAAAAAGATGAGCACAGAGAGAGACTACAGTTAGACACATGGATATTGATTGAGTGGTTGAGATCAGGCAAATATTTTAGTTGTGTCTGACTTGAACAAATGAACGGGTTTTATATTCAGCTGGTAATGGGTACATTCATCATCATACTGAGCATAGCACAGTGTGGCACTGGCAGAGACGGATCTATGACACTGTGTTCATACAATTGCATCAAAGGAAGCACAGGGTAAGAGATACCATGATGGTTAGCGCTGACAGGCAAACTCACTAGTGTATATTGAGCCCCAAACGGCAATACCGTCGCGTTGCAAATGATAGACGGGGACCTAGGTGTTCATCCGATCATATCCATAAATCGATTCGGCACAAGCACAAGCGGGAATTGAACACAAAGGTGAAACTCACTACAGATATTGGTCTCCATGCGGCGATGTCGTCAGGTCACAATGTGATACAATGAGGGCACCTAATCTGCCAGCAAACATTCAAGGGACCGCGGAATGTAGACCAACTGACAGCATGGCCACTGTGTGAGAAAAGGAACTGAGGGGGATGATAACACGAGAAATTGCAGTTGTAAATCAAGCCTCAAATATTTCACAGCCTTGGAAGTACAAACTGTTGCTTTATTCATCATATGCAAATCCAAAAATCAAAGTGGCATTCTACATGCCACACCTATCCTATCGATGAGCCGGTTGAAGGATCAGCACGATCAATAGGAATGGATGTCAAGCTCACATAATATTGAGGAACAGACATGCTAACACATTGGTAGTATTGACAACGGCAGGGGAAAATCTGGGCTATCTTCCTCCGAGTTGAGGGGCAGTAAACGGAAATGCAGTGGACATACTAGGCAAGTGTCATCATATGCCGCCAAAATACGCAAAGCATGGGCAGCTGACGGCGGGCATAAATGCCAATGTAGAGGTATAGCCCTGATGGGATTTCAGTTCTTCGGATCATGGTGTCAATGAACTCACCAACAGTCTGAATCAAGTGTATAGTGACGCGCCGGAATGCAGATCTCTCGGCCCAGTCGCATTTCAACCTGGATGCGAATGCGGACAACTCAAGGTAGACCCTTGACGATAAGCCTGGCCAGCTGGTCCCCGTTGTGGAACTTGGAAGTTTCAAGTTTCAAAGTTGACATGAAGATCTGATACTGACTGCACGTGGTGGCCACAACCGTTCAAGCTCCCTGAAGTTCAAGTTCCTGCCATTTACCATGGTCGGAATTGCAGTTCCACTGCCTCCTATGAACACTGCTCAGATTCCTCTGCCTGCTCCGCCCAGTGCCCCCACTAGCTTGGGGGATATCACTAATGGTGCCAAGCTGGTAGATGACTTGTTGGAAAGCAAGAGTGGATATTTTGTCTTCCAAGTCAAAATGTTATCCATCACTGACTGAAGTTCCTTCCAGGACTCGCAAAACAGCCCCCAAGGGCCACTAATGACGATTTGAGTCATGCGCGGGTATATCTGCACAAGCTTTGCGAGTCTCATGCCCGCCAAGGCAACAATGCCATCCCTACCTAGGCAAGCATATGCAATGTCATCACAGAAATTGTTGGAGATTCCCTTTAGCAAACCAATGACAAAATCGATAACCTTAGCAAGAAAATGGATCGTCTTCTTTGAATGACTGCTCAGGTATTATGCAGTCCATAAGTTGCCCTCATCACTCCTGACACATCTTCCTGATCAAGGCATATAACTCAGGATGTGGATCTGGACAACATCGCAACTATCAAGTTGTCCCTTTCGTAAATGCAGATGGCGTTGAAGAAGACCCTGCCGCCGACGTGAGCCGTCTTACCTATCCTCACTCATTTCGAATACTTACATGCAATCTCAGTACAATCTACCCCTTTTGAAAACCATTGACAACATTAACACCCTCAATCACGGAGATATACATACCTACATGGACCAATATGGGATTTCCAGGGGCGGAAATCTTGGATGGAACACAAAGGTCTTGAGACTTCGAGCATTCCTTGGCTGCTCAGTAGACGAGTGAAACTGTCGGTACTTGTTATAGCTCACACCTCATTCTGAAAAGCATGTTCACATCATTGAAATGTGGATACAATGAATGCGAGTCCTTAAATAATGTGTGCCGGTCCCAGCCTCACCTCCACCCTCCTCATCTGCGCGGGTCTGTCAGCTTGCGTGGATGTGGTGACAGTGGGACATGCAAGCTCAACACTGGGTTCATGCAAGTGGCCAATGTTGGAGTCGATGGAAGACCTTCTCCCATGGAATACAAACCGCGTTCTTCAGCAGTAGTCACGGAGATGGGGTTCACGGGATGAGCACGATGCGTCAAGGCATTCCGGCAGACCAAACTGAATCGACCTAAAGTGGTCAAAGAGAATGGGTTCCATTGAACAAATGTAGCAATTAATCCACGCACATTTGAATGCCACACTCCTCTGTACTGTGTCCTCCACTATCATCTGCTCTCGTCGCTGTGGTTTCAATGTCATTGGTGGGTGTAAACCTATGTTAAGAGGATCATCACCATGATGGCGTGCGAGGAAGGCAGCAGGTGAGTAGCAGGTTCTATCAGAGATGATGTGAGAGAAAAGTCTATGAAGCAGTCAATGCAAGCTCGTTACAGAGTCTGAAGCAATTAATCCATGCACGTATTCAAGTTTGAACATTCACTCCTCTGCACCCTGTCCTCCACTGCTCCCATTCTTTTTGCTATCATCTGCTCTCAAGTCTCGTCGCTGTGGTTACAATGTCATTGGTGGATGTGAACCTATGTTAAGAGGATCACCGTGATGACGCACGAGGAAGGTGGCAGGCAAGTGGCAGCTTCTATCAGAGATGACACGAGAGCAGGTGAATGAAAGGTCCATGAAGCAGTCAATGCAAGTCCGTTGTATCAGAATGCCCCAGTGTCAGGGCGACACCAAATACAACTAAGTACTGGCCTTCCCTTAAAGATACAAGACTAGAAAATGGAGTGAAGGGTTAGAGAAGAGGGAGGAGGGGTAATAGAGAAGGGAGAG
>QLPF01003325.1:0-26293 GCA_003314045.1 Hygrophorus pudorinus
TTTGGTGGACGGCGAGAAAGGTTCGGATCACAGGATCCTCCTTTGGTAAACCCCATGACTTGGCTAACCACTGGCATGTGTTTGGCTTGAGGGGTGTTCAATATGTTTTAATCATAATAGACCTACCTGAATGGGCCGTAAGCTTGAAATATACTTTACGGCCCCTGCGTAAGATTCGGGGTCGTCTGCGTGAAGCTTTCCCAGGTGCAATAGCGTGTTCGCCAGAGATTGGTTTTCTTTGTCAAGGGCCTTCCAGAGTGCATTTGCTACTCGCGAATGGGTCCTTCCATCAGAACGTACCTTTAATCTGAGTAAGATACGAACCTCGCGCGGCATCTTCCTTGCGCCATTTAAGGACTTTACCCACGAGTGAGGGTGTGTCACTACCGGCATCAACATCGGCGAGCATTAGCCTCGTTAGAGGCGGAAGCTTGAATGGTTCTGCACGGTAGTTCCACGCGGGATTCGATGGGGACAGTATGGGGAGTAACGGTTGCGTCTCGAGCTGATGATTTACAATTAAGCCAGGATAAAATTGATATAAAAGATCCATTGTCGTACCGCCTGGTCATTCATCAAATCATGGAGGACCGCAGGGTCAAACCGAGTGTACAGCTGGCTGCCGAAGGCTGCCGCTGAAATATCGAACCCACTTCCCACTTTACCTTGTGCAAGACAGTGCACAAATTGGGCGAGATTATGGGCGAGGCGTCTACCTTGACTGTTATCTTCAGATAAGGCTGTGGATGGAATAGCAGAGAAATGTAGAAGGAGGGAAGTCACAAGAGATGCGATCAGCGCAGCAGAGGAACCTAGGCCTGTTTTATGTACGTCCTGAAGCCGTACATTTGTCGGGCCGAAAGGGCTTATGCTAGATAAAGAAGACAAGGTTCGAGATAGGTTCAAGGATGCAAGCTATGAGTGTTGATTTCGGCTCAGGTGTTGAGAGCGTGCAAATAGCAAGAGCACAGCGGCGTGACTGACCTGTGCTCGTTGAGAGTAAAAGTCATTGTCGCCCACGATGGTGATCTCAAGGCCATTGGAGAGCACATCCTTTACAAAAGCACCGCCTTTGATTTCCGACGCGACTGAAATGGTCGATTGTAGTGCCAAATGGACAAATCTATTTTTGCCTGAACTGTGTTGTAAAGGGGTAAGTAACTCTATTGAACGAGCTTGATGGTCTTACGCGTCCGCGACTTCGTCGACCAGTTTTCCACCGTCGAAATTGACGGAATAACGCCATACTGCATCCAAGAACTGTGGGGATCGTACTTTAATTTGACCTGGACCCTGGGATTTGGCATTGTGGACTACGGTGTAAAACCGAGCGGACGTAGAGACAACAACGCCTGAGAAGGCTGGATCGAGCACCAGATAACCACCGGCTAGCAAGACCTTCCCTGGGGACGATACGACAGTGTGATCAGTCCGAGTCATTGTCAGTAATTCAGCAACGCGGCATTGCCAGTGACTGCCAGTGATATATGTCAAAAAGTGATTCAAACCCAGATCCACTGCGGCCAGCGTCCGTCGTCCGCTGCGCTCAACGTGCGCAACGTCGACGATACGACAATAAAATTCGTTCAGAACTTACGATTCCTATTATCCAATCTATGTGTACTGTGCAGCAGAATTTAAAACTTGTGTCAATGTATTTCGCTAATTCAAGGCTGCTCCCACGGTTTACATTTTCGTCCTATGGGCGTCCTCCAAATTCTTAGTACCTCTCATCACGAACCCACGAATCTATTGGTCTGTCTACGGGAGACCGCCAGGCTACAGACGCCATCATGACCTTCTTTGCACAGTCTCTAGCCCGTTCGTACTCTACCTTGCGCAATGTTTCGTCAGGCAAAGGGTGAGCAGTACCTCATCTTTGTTTTGTGGTTTTTTTCTCATTGTAACTATAGTCCAACAGGTTTGCACATCATTGCATTAGTTATTGTGCTGTTCAGCTGAATTACTGTCGGTTGGAATAGCTATTGTCATGTTGAACATGGGAGGTCCTGCAACGGCACGTTTATCCCATCTATGTCCTCGGTCAACCCTGATACTTTGTAACAGGTACCGGAGACCCATGAATTTCTCAAAAATCTCTTCTCTGATGGTGACCTCATTCCGCTACCTTTTCAACGTTTCCTCGCACCTCTCATCGCTCGTCGGCGGACGCCTCTAATTGAAAAACAATATGTTGATATTGGCGGCGGTTCTCCCATTCTTCGATACACTGAGCTCCAAGGCGCCGGTATGGCATCACTCCTCGACGAACTTCACCCTGAGACCGCTCCCCACAAACCATACGTAGCATTTCGCTACGTCCGTCCGCTGACTGAGCAGACAGCCCAACAGATGAAGGCAGACAACGTCAAAAGAGCAGTGGCGTTCACACAATACCCACAGTACAGTTGTAGTACGACCGGAAGTAGCTTAAACGAAATCTATAGACGAGGAAAAGAGGGGCATTTTGGGGGTGAGATTGAATGGAGTGTAATTGACCGATGGGGAACACATCCAGGATTTATCGAGGTATGTTGCTCAGCTGTCTTATCTGACTCTAGACCAAGTTTTCGGTTCAGGCTGTTGCTCAAAACACAGAAGCGGCTCTCTTGAATTTCCCTGCTGCAACTCGCTCGGAAACCGTACTTTTGTTCTCTGCCCACTCGCTGCCCATGTCTGTTGTGAACCGCGGAGATCCTTACATCCTTGAAGTTGCCGCCTCTGTCTCCGCTGTGATGGATCGACTGGGCAACTCCAACCCTTATCGTTTGGTCTGGCAGTCACAAGTGGGACCGTCAGCTTGGATGGGCATGCAGACAAACGAGGCAATCAAGGGGCTGGCTCGTCTGGGTAAGAAGCAAGTAGTCTTGATTCCCATCGCATTCACCAGTGACCATATCGAGACCCTCTACGAGCTCGATCTGGAATACGTTATAGAAGCACGGGAGGTGAGACTCATCAGAACGCTTACTGGCTTTCGGTTCTGAACTTCTATGTTCTAGCTTGGAATCGAAGTACATCGTGCAGCATCACTCAATGACTCCCCTGTGTTCATCCGTGCTCTTGCGGATATCACGGCGCAGCACCTACAAGACTATTCGTCGGGGAAGTGTGGTCCTACCAGTGTGCAACTCAGCCTCCGGTGTCCCGGGTGTACAAATGCAACTTGTGGACAGAAGAAGGCTTGGTTTGCGAAAGGGGGGAGATAGTCCGATGTTTATGTGATTCGGTACAGCCCCTCAATGAAACTTCACCTGTGCTGATCATCCCTCCGACTTCGAATCCACACGGAATCAGTTTTCTGGTCAAAGGAAAATGTTCTTGCAGCTTTGACCCATGTAAGCACTTCATTGCAAGTCCGGGCTTGCTAGTACGTGTCAGGATCCACTTCGAAGCTTAGCACTTAGATCCCTGACACCTCTTTGCCCCTTGCCACACCGCAAAACTCACGGCGGTCATCGGCACCATCTTCAATACCCAATCCCCAGCCCCACATAAATAAAACGCTCGAAACTCGCCATCCGTATACACTCATGTTTCACCCCAGTCCTGCTCCCAGCGAGACCGAGATCTGGATGCGCTTTCTCATACGCGCGCACACCACCTGCCCAGATCTCCCTAACACACTCGCCCATCCGGGCTCGTGAGCCCGCCGACCTGTATCCGTCGGCGGATAATCTCGAATGGGTAGGTAGTTTGTGCGAGGACGCCTGAAAGGGGAGGTCAGAAAGCGGGATTGGCCCCCATCCAAACCCGATACTCTCAAGTCTGCTGGCTTGATGGCGACCTTGTAGACGACATTTAGCAGAATAAAGCCGAAGACAGATCATCGCTGGCAAGGACCCGCGCTCCGGTGGACAGATCTGCAGAGATATATCATATTACGTTCTACAAGATTCAAGCCTGTAGAGACGAAGACAAAAAAAGTACAATTTAGCTGTGAAAACAAACCTCTACCACCAAGTCAACCCGTAACGACTCTCCAGCGTTCAAACTTACGTATCCTACCGTCGCCGTCTCCCCGCCTTCTTCTGACCAGGCTGCGGAAGTTCAACAGGTCTCTGACAAACCGGACATCGTCCTGATACCTTCTCCAGCCACGGATCCAGACAAGTTTTCTATGCGCGCACCAATTCATCAATTATATCCGCACGGTAAGAACAACCACCACTCACGTGGAAAACATGTCCACACGACAACAACCTCAATGGCTGAGCACCGGCACCCGCGTCCGAAAGCTTCAGCTGTTCTGGCGTCTCCCCAATAGGAACCTCACAAACCAGCTGTTCAATCGTCTCGTCCTCACCAGTCGCACCTACATTTCCATTACCCTGTTCCGCCGTGACACCGCGGACCCGTTTTGGCTCTTCAAAATCCATCAAACAAATTGCACAAGCCGCCCTATTCCCCTCGAGCCTCACAAAGGGATACTCCCCCTGTTCCCAATTTTCCTCCCAAAGTACCACCTCTGTTACTCCGCCCTCCCCTTCTATCGCCTTCTCATTCTCATTCCCACTCCCTTTCTCTCCACTCACGTCTCCACCCTTACCCTTGTTCGTCCCTTTGAGAGAGGTCAAGTCACGCTTCCACCACTTAAACCGTCGTTTTTGTGGCGGCAAAGTGGGGGTGGTGGGGGGATATGTATATACAGCTTCGGGGACACGGATGCCGTCTTTCGTGGGCTCGTCGGGAGGAGGGATGTACATTACGAGGGGGATCCGGTCGACTATTGATTTGGGAAGCTTCCCGATTTCAGGCTTGATCGCCGCCGGATGTTGCAAGGGATGCCTGCCGAGACATATTAGAATGATATTCCAGAGTAGCTGCATTTAGTTTTTCAATGTCACGTTATTTGGGAAGTATAAAGATGGAGCTTACGAAAAGGATCGGTGCGACGATGAACACCACGACACCAAGTATGACGATTTCGAGAACCATGATGTACATAATGCAGAGGATGCTGAAGGTCAGCCACCATAGGTGAGGGGAAGAGTGGCGGCAAGTATTTAGTGATGTATACATGAGAATGTGTGCCGTCAAGAACCACGTTAGCGTTATAAGTGAAGAAAGGAGTGTTAATCTGGTTTGTTGAAAAAGCCGGGGATGTTAGTACATATACAAGGTATGGAAATAAAATGCAGACCGGGAGTACAACGCCGAATGTGGGACCACTTCTGGCACGTCGGCAGAGGTGGGGGAAGTGTGTGAGCCAGTAGGTACGCTCGTCGTATTTGGTACAGATGCTGCATTTCCACCACGCGGAGAGGCGTTTTCGAGGTCGGCACGAATGCGACTACAAAATTCGTCATGAATACTGTACGCGTTAACCTATCGTGTTGAGGTACTAACGCTTGACGATTCCTGACCCAGTTCCAATAACCCAGTCCCCAGGAACAGAACACTCGGACAACCCAGATACTAGACCAAACACCTAGCGGCCTATCGCATGCCTGCCATTCGGACAATCTAGAAGACGTAGGACTCTTGAAGCGGGTCGATAACCCCAACATGGTCACTATCGCCACGATCTAAGTAGTTCTTCTCTCAGCGCTGATTACGTAGAACAACATATTGAGATGAAGCACCTGTGTGAACGCCCAAGTGAGATTGAAAATGAGGGAAATGAGTTCTTTTCGTGTTCTTGTCGAACCACGTCCATAACCAAGGAAAGCTGCAGTCTTAACATACAAAGACTGATGACCTCGTCTTTGTGCTGTGTCATTGGCCTCTGTCAGAGTTACGGTCTCTGCAGGAAGTTCTTGGACATCTTCAACTGCACCAAGGGGAGCGGACCACGTTCGTCTTGGGGGTGGGCTGGGCGGCGCGGATGCGATAGGCGGGGAAGCAGTCAAAGAAGGTAAAACTAGTTGGCCTGGGATTGCAGCTGTACTACTCGAAGATAGTCCGCGATCTGTGTCAAAGCTGTCCGAATATCGGTAGCTAAGAGGAACGGGGTGGGCTACTTTCGTTATGACAACTGGGATGTCGCCTGTCGAGCCTGTCCTTCGTAGGGGTACCTCGTGGTTTGCTGTGGTAGAGGCTGTAGAAGCCGACATAGCGACCTAGAAGAAAGGAAGACGGGGAAGCTGGAAAGTCAAACGTGGCTATATTTGTCAAATGTTAGAGCGCTTACAAGTGACCTCAGAATGTCAGAATGCTTGCCGACGAGACGCTATGAACGGGTTATTAGGGAAATACTTTCAGTTCAAGAAAAAGATCGATGCCCGGCGCTGCTGAGCGCTGTTGGAGACTTTGACTACAGAGGGGTCGTAAGGCAGGAACAGTGGCGGTGTGAACATAATGATTATAATAATAATAATTCATCCTCTCATTTCCCTCCATAGCGGCGTCAAGGCTTGAGCAACAGTATTCGCAGCAACGTCTAGACACCCCCTCTCCGCTTCGTCCGATATGCTCTTCAACAACCCTCTGGACCTCCATCTATCAGGGTGAAACCTTCGGTGGCTCTTCTCAACAAACACCTTGTAGTCTTGTGTCCGCAAATGATCTTTCGCCGCCTCAAAGAATTTCTCTACCGCACTCCAGTCCACATCTTCTACGGTGAAAGACATCGGCGACTGAAGGACTGGCCAGGGCACCACATCAAACGTAAGCGGCTCGTCCGGCGAGAATTTCGTCCCATCAAAAATTTCACAGAGCGTCCTGTATCGTTCCAACGCACGCTGTGTCGTCCAGGGACCAGTCGACCATATTTGCTCCCGTTGCCGCTTCTCCCACTCCCGCCTATCAGTTTCCTTTTTCTTTCTGCAAGCCTCCTCTTCTCTCTGTCTTGCCTCATGTTCCTCCTTATCCAACTTGGCTGTTCTATCCGCCTCGGCTTTTTGTGCGGCTTCGACAAGTCGTTTCTCACGTTTCGCACGTCGTATCTCTTCTTCGTCCCGTTCGAGCATTTCCCGCATTTTGGCATGTTCTTCCCAGAGAGGCCGGTCTGCTTCGAGTTCTGCAAGCTTACGACGTGATTTTTCGATGGCCGCTTGTCGTGTGGCTTCTTTATCCAAGTCAACACGTCCATCCAGACGATTCGGGCCTTCCTCTTGGTTGTCGTCAACTGCATCTATTAAGTATAAAAAAATCAAAAAATCAAAAACGAGAGAAATGGCACACCTGTAGGGGTCGCGAACTCCGGAACGTCAGCAAGAACGTCTTCCATAAATCTCCTGTGCTTCTCCTGCCGCCACTCATCCAGTTTGCAATCCCTCCTCTCTTTTTTCCTTCGTTGCCGTTCCGTGCGTTTTTCCATGATATCCCGTCCGGTAGGCCTTGGTGATGCCGTTCTCCTATTGCGTTTATTTTGTTGTCCATTAGTTGCGTCCTCTTCATCTAAGGGATGCCAGGAGTCGCTGCCTTGTGTAGAGAAAGGATGGAATACCGACGATGCTAGAACACGGCTGGTTCCCATGACGCGTCTTGGGCAACCATAAGGAACAAACGCACCTTTACGCTTCCCGGGACTTTCCGCTGGTACGATCCGCGCACCTTCAGTGGATGTAGACGGCCCTGGTTGTGAAAAATCAAACATATTCTCGTCTGCCTTTCCGCGCTTCGCCCCAGCCCTCGCGATCTTCTCCCTCCGCAACTTCCTGTTTTTATTGATCTCCTCCCGAAGTCTTTTCCACCGCTCTATCGGTGCGGATCCAGCAGATTTTGCCCTGCGCCGAAGGCCATAGTCATCATCGATAATCATTTCCTCCACCTCGCCCTCGTCGTCTTCCTCGCTCGAAGTAAACCCGGATATATCTCTTTGATTTCGGCTATAGCTTTGGTGTTGAAATCTTTTTCTCGCGCTGGGCTGTGGCATGGCATTCTCTCGAGAGGGGGTTTCCAGGGGGCGTTTGTTGGAAGGCGAGTATTCGTGTTGGGAGTCTGTGGACTTGGAGGTGACTCGCGTTATAGTAGATAACTTTGGAGGCGCTTGGACGAAACATTCGTACTCTGGGTCTAGTTTATATATGTCCCATTGGTCTTGAGAGCATTCAGCCAGTTGACTGTTGGTGCATTATGAGGTCAGGCCAGGCCAGAGTAATCGATCAATTTACAGCTCACCCACAAATTTCTATCAGCCTCGGCCATATACCTTCATCCCCCAGGCCTTCCTCCAATCGCGCTCGGGGGACGAACCGCCAAAAACTCTGGCCAGTGGGAGTACTCTCTACTACGACGCGCTTTGGTCTGTAAAGTTTTTCGTTGAGAGATAGTTTTCGCAGATCTGGCACATCTTTTTGTGCAGATGCTGTGAGAGGGTCGAATGCTGCAAACGAAAGTGTTGAAGCTGGATGTCGGAGAAGCCGGGTTCGTTGAGAAGGGTCTAGATAGGAACTGGTTGAGGCGGTAGAGGGTCCCGCATATGAGGACATGGCGGGATCGTCACGGTTACAAGTTCAAAGTTCTACAGTAACTTGTGGAACGGGTTGCACCACGTGACCTTGTGGCAAAATAATAATAATAATAAATAAATAAAAACAACAATATATACACGTGACGACAGTCATGTGATTCGGAGTCATTCTGACTACATGTATACTGAAATACTGAACTACATTTACGGTTCACACTATATGCTCATCTTTGACTTTGATCATCATGACCAGCTTACGGACTTTCCAGACTGAAATCAGCGAGATTCATACACGGGAAATCAACAAACAGCGAGCTCAGGCTACTAAAGTCGACCCAGACGAGGATGTCCCTAATTTCGATTTTTCAGACATGTCGGAAGTTGAGAAAGCAATACAGGTGACCATAACTCTCTACAAATATTTTCTCAACAACTCACGTCTCCCAGACATTACTGCTGTCAAGAAATAATTCAGACCACGGCCGAGCGCGCGACGCCATTGCGGCTTTGATTACCCAGAACCATGGCGAATATGTCTTTAGACTTGGTGCCCAGCCGCCAAGGGAAAAACTGTTCTCTGGTGAATCCCTAGATGACGGAGATTGGCCTTGTACTTCTCGCACCGAGCAAGAGTTACGTGCACTGTGCAAAGAAATCACAAATACGGTCGAAGAGGTGGGGGGCAAGGTATGTTGTCTGTAGCACTGGTCTCAGCGATCGGCTAAGGCTCCAGAAGACGTCTGTTCTTTATGAAGTGAGTTCGGACCGTCTCCGCATGTCACTACTACTGCGGTTGCCTCCACCAACCGTCTCGCTAACTCCTGAGGTGCGATGCGCTGTGGTTGGTAACGTGGATAGCGGGAAGTCTACCACATTAGGAGTCCTTACTCGAGGTAAGAACTATCGATCACTGTACAACCATCCGTTTGACATTTATTCCATAGGAGTGTTAGACGATGGTAGAGGTCGCGCTCGTGTGGGATTATTCCGACACAAACATGAGCTCGAGACTGGAAGAACATCTAGTGTTGGTATGGAAATTCTAGGTTTCGGACCCTCGGGAGCCCCCATTCTGCCCAATGCAATAGACTCATCCGATCCTGATTCCATTCGGCGTGAAAAATTAGGCTGGGAAGAAATCTCAGTTCAAGCAGCAAAAATCGTTTCTTTCATCGGTATGCTGCCATTTCTCATTTGATCACATCTATGGCACAATTTTCGTCAGATCTTGCGGGCCATGAACGATATCTTAAGACCACATTATACGGACTAACATCTGGCGCGCCGTCGTGTGTCATCCTCATGGTCGGCGCCAATGCTGGCTTGATCGGAATGTCCAAAGAGCATCTAGCTATTGCTCTCGCTTTGAGTGTTCCCGTTGTAGTCTGTGTCACCAAGGTACGCTCAAGTACCCCAAATTGCTGCTGTTCTATTGAATGTCCGTGAAGATTGATATGACGCCCCCAAATGTGCTCGCTGAGACTCTGAAACAAGTTGTCAAGATATTGAAGAGTCCAGGATGCCGGTGGGTTCATATATAAATCCGTCTCACGTGAATCAACTCGTCTTTGCACCAGGAAACAGCCTGTATTTGTGAACTCCATGGAAACAGCCGTTGAAATTTCGTGCGCGTTCGGAAAAGAAAGGTTTACATGATCATAACGTCTTGCTAAGCAGCCTTGACCATCAAGTTCTCCAGGTTGTGCCCTGTATTCCAAGTCTCTAATGTGACAGGGGAAGGCCTCGACTTTGTCAGTATGACATGTGTTTTCTTGATATTCCATTCTCAGCTGCTTGTTCAGATGCGCACTTTCCTGAATCTCTTGCCGTCCAGTGAGGCTGATTCAAAGAAATTCGCTGCCAATCAACCTCTGGAGGTATCCGTCTTTTGACCCCTTCACACCATAAGTAATTTATTCGCGTCCCAGTACTCCGTAACGGAAGTGTGGTCTGTGCCTTATGTCGGGACGGTCGTGAACGGGATTTTGAATTGTGGAAGCATCAAGACAGGTGACCCGGTCCTTCTGGGCCCTGATTCTAATGGACATTATCACCCTACGGCTATCAAAAGTATGCAAAAGAAGCGGTAAGCACTTGCCTCTTTGCTCACTTCCAAGACTTGGGTTGAAAGGACCGTTCCCACATAGAGCAAATGTTACTACAGCTGAAGCCGGCCAATGCGTATCTTTAGCCTTGAAGCGGGTGCGACGAGCGGCCGTTAGGAAGGGAATGGTGATTATTATGAAGACGGAGACACCTCCACGAGGTCTGTCATTTCCGTGTCTTCTGTCCAAATACGTGTCTGACTCGTTCATGGATCAGCCATCCGATACTTTGAGGGTCAAGTGCTTATTCTGTAGTACGTGCTGAGACTTTCCTGACTTAGCCTGCGAATGTCTAACATTGTTTGCTCCAGTCATAATACCACATTACAGAAGAACTACCAGGTATATATACGACCGTAACGCTTCACTGTGAAAGGCTGATTGCACTCTGTATCTCAAGGCCATGCTTCATTGTGGCGTACGTCTGGCTTTCTGGTACTCGGCATTTCTCTTACAATGATTTATTTAATAATACAGGCTGTGCGGCAGACAGTGCGAATAGTAGGCATGGACAACCCGCAAGGTGTTCTACGTACAGGGGACAGGGCCACTGTGCAATTCGAATTCATATCGCATCCAGAATTCATCAAAGAAGGTATGAAGCTATTATTTCGGGAAGGAAAGACGAAGGTGAATATTTATTCATTGTTGTGATGTTAACCGACTTACCCAGTGAACGTTCAACAGGGCTTGGGAGTTATCACTCGATTGCTGTGATTTAGTCTATTTTGCTAGACCCGGCGTTTCTTTTTTATATATCTTATGTATTTCACCTACTCTGGCCACAACCGTCCCACGGAACACAAATACTACGATTCGTGGATACGTTTATCAGCAGCACCAAGGATATTATTTCTACATATTTCACTCCATACCTTTCTTCATGTTGTCAAATTTACTGCCCTCGTAATTCAACCAATTCGGACTTCGATCCAACTCACCCATCGCTTCCTTGACCACTCTAATCAGACTTCTCCCTTCTCGCTCCTCTTTCCCTTCCCCACCTTCCATTCCATCCCTCCAACCACCTTTATCACCACTGAGTTCCCAGAACATACCCCCCTTCAACCCCTCTTTCTTAATCCACTCCCCTTTCCACCTCCCCACCTCCTCACTATCAAAGCTAATGAGTTCCTTCTTCTGAGGATCGTAAGACCAGCTCGCCAACGCGTGCTTATCATGGTGCACCTGCGAATTACGGAGGGGAAGCGCACGATAGTCGTAAACACCTTGTTCCCAACTGCCGGGACCAATCCCGGAGAATGGTTCGCCGATGCCTTCAGTGTTCATGAAAGACCGGCCGTAGGCAGGAATGCCCATGACAATTTTGGAACGGGCAACTCCTTGAGCAATGTACCAGTGTATAGATTCGGAGGCGCTGATTTCCCCGCCAAAGACGTTTGCTTGGTGGTTGGCCATGTTGTCCCAAGACCCAGCTGCTCAAACACTGCTGCATTGAGTACCGGAGAATGGAGACTGCATACAGAAGGCCTACCAAAATCGTATGCCATCATATTCCAGAAGTCGAGATACTGATCCATTTCCCGAACATGTAGTTTTTTATACTTATCTGGGCCGCAAGGAGCAGCAATCTGCGGCCATTGGTTAGGCTGTGCACTGGGTCTGGTCACTCAACGTACGGTGAGGAGGAACTTGTAGTTGGCTCCCTTGCTCCTTGCGTGTTGATCGAGGCCGTACCTCAACTCCTTCAATAGTTCTGTGTATCCCCAAGCTTGGGAATCGTCCGACGGGTACTCGTAATCTACATCCAATCCGTCCAATCCATAATCCTCTAGCAACCTAATCGATGACTCTACGAATCTGGCGCGATGTGCAGGGGATACAACTATCGGATGGAAGGTGGGAGAGTACGTCCAGCCGCCAATGGAGAGCAGGACCTTGAGGTGACGATGCTTCTTCTTGAGGTTGTAAATGGCTTTGAAGTTGCCGTAGAGGTTGGTGCCGACGTCATTCCAGGAATCGCCGGGATAGTGAATGTCCTGGTCGGCCCATAGGTCGGAGAGGAATACTTCTCCCGTGTCACCTTTGATGTTCGCGAAGGCATAGAGAATGTGGCTGTAATGAGTTAACGGGATCGTATGGTACGTCGAGGGTGCGATGAAGTTGCGTACGTGAGATCTTGATATGGAATCAATTTGGGCTGATATTTTCGTCCGTAGATTCCCCTTGACTTGGCAATTAGGAAGATTCATATGTATCAAGATATTGCTCAACCAATTGACAAAACTGAGGACAATATATTGAGCAGAAGTAAATTCCGTGATTGAACGTGAACGTACTATCCAACACTATATTTACCGTGCTCTGACATGTTCGCTTCAGAGATCGCCTCCTTTGAATTCTTGAAAGTATGAGTACCGTCACTTAACCTGTACCGGACCTTGTAAAGGCCTAGAGCAATGAAAAAAAAGGCTACGGCAAAAAGGAACAGTTTGCGAAACGGAAAACACTGCGAACGTGCCAGTGGTTTAGATTTGGGTTGCGGCATATCATATGATGCGTGACCGAAAAAAAAACTGTGACTCCTCCTCCTCCTGCCTCCTCCAGCGTGCAGTCCACCGACGGCGACGACACAATTCAATCGTCGATTTCATGATTGATATATAAATCTTACTTTCTTGAAACTTTCCTTGTATTCAACCCGTTTCCTCTCTAAAAATTTCCTGTTCTTACGGTCTACTACAAGTAATCTGTATCCTGTTCTAATTCATGTCGCCTGTTGCAATGCCTCTCGCTCCTGACTCCCAGTTCGCGCCGTTTATAGAGGCGCTTCGATCGGCCCCAACGGCCCCAGGCATGTCGTGCCGATCTACATCGATGGAAAAATCTTACAATAATTTACAGATGCCAAGGGCGCTGCCGATAGACTTGCTCGCGAGGTTATGAAGACAGGACCTGCATCACTGACGTCTGTCTTCGTATGTAGCAGATCAGAGCCCTTGTTGACGAGAATTTACCTGCAGTGATCACGACGTTCTGAAGACACTGCATTCATTTGCTACCAACAAAAAATCTGGATATGAGCGGGAATCCGCTGCAATTGCCTTACAGTCCCTGGCCTCCACTCTTGGGGCTTCCGTCGCGCCCCTGTTACTTCCATCGCTCGTTATACTCTTCGATCTGTACATGGACAAGGGTGATGTCGTCCGTGCAGCTGCAGCTAGCGCTGTCAAGACAATTGTGAAACTCTTTACTCCGGAATCTACTCGGATCGTGTTTCGTACCTTGGAAGATATTCTAGACAAAGGGAAATGGCGAACTAAAGTCGGTGTCTTGGATGCGCTCAGAAGTTTTGTCGTCCCTGCCAGAGACGCTGTAGCTGCAGAGTTAGGAAATGTTCTTCCCAAGGTGGAGGCCTCTATGCATGATACAAAACAAGAGGTTAGCTGATCACTTGTAAAGGCGTTTGGGTAATCCTAAACATTTCATTTTTATTAGGTTTCTTCCGCCGCCATAAAATGTGCCACAACGTTGTGTACAACCCTAGCCAACCCCGATCTCGCTCCTCACATTCCAGCACTTGTCAAATGCATGTCCAACCCTGACGCCGTGCCAGCGTGCATCAAGGCGCTCTCCTCCACCACTTTTGTGGCTGAAGTCACAGCGCCTGCCCTTGCCGTCCTTGTTCCCCTTCTGATCCGCGCTCTGAATGATAGGAGTATGGAAGTACAACGACGAACTGTTGTCGTCATTGACAATCTCGTCAAGCTAGTTCGTGACCCCAATGTCGCTGCGACATATTTGAGCCCACTCGTGGAAGGCGTACAAAAGATCGCGAAAGGAGCCGCTTTCCCTGAAGTGAGTTCCTTCGTTGCCATGTTTATTTGCTCGACTGATTAGTTTGGATCAGGTCCGCGTATTTGGTGATGCAGCTCTGGAGACCTTACACAAGGCTGGCGCTTCATCATCCGCCCCGCCTCCTACTCGCCGAGACGTAGAAGCTGAGGCTGCTGAAGTCCTCGCTACCCTTCTTACTCTCCTTCCAAATGAATTGCTTGTTATATCCCCAGGTTCCCCCAACGGTCCACATATTCCAGGACATACCCTTTTAGAACGTTCATTAGAATTCCAAGCCTCACTTATCTCCGACCTTATTCATAACAGGAGGTTTCAAGACAAAGAAACTTGGAACCAATGCGTTGGTGTGTATTCAAGTCTTTGGTTGGGGACTGAGGAAGGCGCTGCATTTGCGGAAACAGTCCGTTTGCATTTCCTTGCCATTGATCAAGTATGTCATATTTTCATCGTCTGCGCCTTTTCAATTCCATAATAAGTCGATTGTCAAGGCCAACAACGCTCCCGTACAAAACGATTCATCTGAAGAAGGGGAGGTTCTCTGTGACACCCTGTTCTCCTTGGCGTACGGTGCCCTCCTTCTCCTTTCTCACACCACCCTCCGTCTCATCCGTGGCCGCCGTTATGGCATCCTCGGCACAAACGGTTCGGGCAAGTCTACACTCATGCGCCAATTACGTGATGGGAAGGTAGAGAACTTTCCGCCGCAGGAACAGCTTCGGGCTGTAATGGTGGAACATTCCTTGCAAGGAGAGGACGGCTCCTTGTCTGTCCTTGATTTTATTGCAGCGGGCGAGTCATCTGGTCTCTTAAAATCTGATCAAACCATTGACTTCTTGATTGTAGATAAGGCTTTGGCTGCTGTCTCACGATCAAAAATTAGAGAGCAGCTTATGGAGGTGGGATTTGACGATGACCGGCAGTCCGATATTGTCGGCGGCTTGTCGGGTGGTTGGAAGATGAAACTCGAGCTTGCGAGAGCGATGCTTTACAACGCGGACCTTCTTCTTCTAGATGAGGTAGCTATTTGCGCTTCTCCTATTGTTATTTCTTTACTGACAACCTGAGTCACACTCAGCCTACGAATCATGTAAGACAGCGGTATTCTACCTATCGGATGCAATCTAACGACAGAACAATGACAGTTGGATCGCTCATCTGTGGCGTGGTTGGAGAAATATTTGATTACGCACAAGAATGTAACATGTTTAATCATCAGTCACGACTCTGGGTTCGTTCAACAGCCTCTCTGCCTCATCCGTGGGCTCACATTTCATTCAGTTTCTTGGACAACGTGACGACAGACATCATCCACTATGAGTCTAAAAAGGTACGTCGTGACTTCTTGTAATCTGTTGTCCAGCTGAGAAATTATCTTCCTCAGCTCGTTTACTACCCCGGAAACCTCTCTACATTCGTCGAGAATCACCCAGAAGCAAAATCATATTATACTCTGGCGGCCACTTCAGTCAAGTTCTCATTCCCTCCACCTGGATCACTCATGGGCGTCCGAAGTAACACGCGTGCCATACTCAAGCTATCTGGATGCACGTACATGTATCCCGGAAGAACCACGCCTAGTCTCCATAATGTTAGCTGTGCACTGTCACTGTCGAGGTTGGTTTTATTTTTTGAACTTGTGGCTTTCGGGCAATTCCAACAATTCGTTTGTTATTAATAGTCGGGTTGGTGTTGTCGGGCCTAATGGTGCCGGGAAATCTACCCTAATCAAATTGCTGACGGTATGCCTTGCGTGTATATTTTATCATTTTATGGAATCTCATCATTTCGTACAGGGCGAGACTGCCCCTCAAGAAGGAACTGTTTACAAACATCCTGCTTTACGGGTTGGATATGTTTCGCAACATGCAACTCACCATATTGGTACGAATTAGCGCCCGAAAAGCCTGCATGCTGACGTCATGAGTAGAGCATCACCTGGAGAAGACACCCATAGGGTATATCCAGTGGCGATTTCAAGACGGACATGATCGTATGTCACATTTCTAACATAAAGTTTGGTCTCAAGACATCTGCTCTTAGGCGAGCTTTTGGAGAAATCCACTCGTGTTCTAACAGCCGAAGAGAAGGCAATTCTAGACCTAGACTGGATCGGCAAGAATGGCACCAAGCGTAAATTGGAGGTAATGCTGCCGTTTATACCCAACACCCGTGCTAAGGTATATGGCAGATGATCATGGGTCGCCAAAAGTTGAAGAAGTCGTATCAGTACGAGATCAAGTGGCATGGTCTTGATCACAAGTTCAACACCTGGGTGCCGCGAGATGACCTGCTCCAGAAAGGTTTCACAAAGCTTGTACAGCAGTTCGATGATCTGGAGTCATCAAGAGAGGGCGCTGGTTCACGTGATACATCCGCCCACCTTGTCCGCAAACATCTAGAGGATATTGGGCTCAACGGAGATATCGCACAGTATAACGAAATCTCGGGTTTGTCAGGTGGTAAGAAAAACATTCATCTTTGGGAAACGATCCCAACCATGCATCAATTGTTATCAGGTCAGAAAATCAAGCTGGTTCTTGCCGCTTGTCTTTGGAATAATCCACAGGTACACTTCTACCGACCAGCCTTTCTGTACCATATGCTGATGTGATATTTGCACATAGATTTGTGTTCTTGATGAGCCAAGTAATTTCTTGGACCGCGAGGCCTTGGGTGGTTTGGCAGTGGCCATCAAGGAATGGGCGGGAGCTGTTGTATGTTCTTCTCAACTTTCGTGTTCATGATAACAATTTCATCCTTCCGAAGGTAATTATTTCCCACAACAACGAGTTCGTCTCCGCTCTGTGTAAGCTTTCGTTCTTGGTAAGTGTCATGATTATCCATCAAATACTTGTACAGGCCCCGAAATCTGGAACGTTGATGCTGGTCGAATGACACACCAAGGGAAGGCTGCCGTTGTTGATGACGCTTTCGCCGATGTAAGGTCACCGAAGGGTAGCGGCACCAACACACCTGTCAGATCCCGGCTCCAGACGCCTGCCGCTTCAGTTAATGGTACGCCGGTTGGAAGTGGAGCTGAAGACAACAGTCTTGGAAAGACATCAATAAAGAAAAGGAAAAAGATGACGCGCAACCAAGTGAAGGCGCAGGAGGAACGTAGACGGTTGAGGAAGCTGAATTGGCTACAGGTTGGAGGTGCTAGGCCTGAGGATACCGACAGTGATGTCGAGCTTTGATGACTTTTGGGCTGGAATACTTAGACGACTGTAGATATGATTGCCAGTGTCGTGATACTTGATTATATTAGAGCTCGTGGCTTGAAGCTTGAAGTATCAACTATCTAAGCTATCAAGCGCTTCACTCGGACGTCGACGCGCAGCTGCAGGTGTTTACTGCCAACCTTCACAGTGCGCGTTGCGTTTGCATGCAGGCTGTGATCGCCTTCGCTGCAGGTGGTCAAGCTCCTTCAAGACTTGCATGCATCCGAGTCATAATGAAAGTTGCGATACCAACGTTGTTGGCCGCATCTCTTCCAACCGTAAACCTCATGTCATTTCGTTAAAATAGCTCAATGTTCCCGTCCAGTTCTCAGCAACTCAGGTGGCCTTCAGATGTTCCTCCCACTCCCTCTTGCCTTGTATTTTACTTTCATTGTCACCGTGGCGGGCCACGGTTTTGTCCATGACGTGTTGATCGATAGTCAGGATTACCCTGGCTGGAATCCATTTGTTGACCCGTACGTCCAGACTTACCAGTATCCAATTAATGGTCTCAGAATTCTGAACAATTTTGAAGCTACGCATCGCCCGTTCCAGACAGAGTCGTTCGGAAGGTCAGTCTGACGTTGGCAACTCGCGACTTGATGGCTCATTAAGATTCAGATTCCCAGTGATGGTCCCAGTATGTCATCTGCTGGATATTCTCGTAAACAGTGACCTAACTATCGCAAAGTTGAGAATGTACATGACCCCGATATCGCCTGTAACCAAGGCGGGGCTGTAGGCACGAGTTTATTAGCACCTGCTTCTGCCGGATCGCAAGTGCTATTTGAGTGGGACTACGTATGTATTGGATTGCCTTCCTGTGGTGAAGACACCGATTGAGAAAGCATTCTTTCTCAAATGTATAGTGGCCGGCAGGTACGACCAATTTACGTCCTCTATTACCATTTCAAGTTAGTGTTGACGAATATCCAATACAGACCATCTTGGACCTGTCTCCACATACATGGCTTCCTGCAACGGCGACTGTACCACATTTAATGCCACTTCTGCCAAATGGTTCAAGCTCGATGCCGGGGGATATGATAACGATCAATGGGCTTCTGCTAAATTAATCGCCGGTGAGTTTCTTGCTTTTGTTTCGGTAACCTATTTTAGTGTTTTAGGTAACTCAAGCTGATACCTTTCGAAGACAACAACAGCTGGACTTCTACAATCCCAGAAACGATCTTACCAGGGCAATATGTATGCCGGGTTTCCTTCTACATTATACTTTTCACTAAGTTCTGCCCTGCACAGCTTCTGCGTCACGAAATGTGAGTTCACGAAGCCACGGATTAACGGAGGCATTCTCAATCTTTTTTAGTGTGGCATTGCACTCCGTAGGGCAGCCACAGTTTTATCCCAGTTGCTCGTGAGTTGATTTGCATGATTTCCCTCGGAAGCCTTGTTTAATGACGTGTGCACTAGTCAAGTCAACGTTTCGGGAACGGGCACAGGAGAGCCTGACAGCCAAAGTCTTGTGTTGATTCCGGGAGTGTACGATAATGTCCAGTGGCCCGATATCTATTCAAACTTCGGATCTTTCACGATCCCCGGTCCACCGGTCGTAACTTTGGTTGGCAGCGGCGAATCTACATCTACGTCTCCGACTTCCACGACCTTTACACAGACCACCACTCCTACATCATACAGTATGCCAGCCGATAATGGCACATTTACTGCCGCCACGAGTCAGCCATCCGGCCAATGCTCCCTTTCACCGGTCAGAAGACTGTCTAGACGACGGCTCTCAGTGAGAAGGTCCTCCCAGAATGACTCGTGAGTTTATTTCAGCCGCAAAGTCGCCGGACGTAGATTGATCACATCATTGTCAGGTAACAGCGTTTCATCGATTTGATCCCACACGTCGTTTATTGATAGCGGAAGATAATCAGGATTGATTCCCGGATGCCCTCGATATTATGTACTTACAATAATGTAATTGCGCTGGTCGTTGAAACCGTGTTTACCTTAAACTACAAGCCAGATAAGTTCCCCGGACGTAGCAGCTTGGGCAATAAGAGACTTGAATGGATTATCATGCGCATATGCGGTCGGTAACAAGAATATAAAACATAGTTATATAGTGGATAGCAAAACATAAAACTAGTGCACATATGAGTGCAGTGCATAAGGAAATGAATGTTCTGTCCGATCGGAAGAAGACAATAGCTACAAGTGAGGGCATTAATTCAGAAGAGAGATAATTAAGGGGCGAGTCCGTAAGATAAAAGTCAAGATGAATGCGTCTAGTTCTACTAGGGGTCTGATCGAGATGTGATTAAAATACCAAAGAGGGACTGCGTGGTATAAGCTTCAAAATAAGTAAAGAGGTCCGCATTAGTATCCACCGTGGCCAGGCCACTTGTGGGAATCATGGCCATCCTCGTGGTTTCGAGGCCGACGATGGGAAGAAGTCATTGTGGAGGAGGCGTGTACAGCAGCCGAACGTGAACTATCCTGTGGCGACCGTGACATGTAAGGGGGACTAGACCCCTGCATGCTCATGGCCATGGAACCTTCGGCATAGCTGCCTACTGACGCGTGGAAGCCTGAGTCGTCATCCAGCATTGTATCCGATGGCATGGAGAACGGCCGGTGTGAGGTGGAAGATACGGCCGAGGAAGTCTGTCGGCCAGTTTGTCGCATCGATTGCCGTTTATTCTGAAACCTGGTCATAAAATTCTCGGAGACGTCAGTGTCCATACAGCGATCCCATAAAAAGGTTGGGCACCATATTTGAACGCTTCTGGCGGACATGTCCAATTTTTTAGCGAGCTCGGCGCGTTCTTCAGTCTATTCGGCCTGGTGTTAGCTCCAGTCTAATCAGAAGCCTGGAAAAAGACCACGCACGGACGGGAAGGCTGTACGATTATACGTATCATTCAACACCCTCAATTGAGCAGCATCAGCTCGCTTTCGTTTCTTTTTGATCGCAGGCTCTTCGGGAGGCGCGGCGGGAGCCTGTGCGTATGTGGTCGGAACCGCAGAAGAATTTCGACCATAGGGCGACGCAGAGCGGGTCTCGTTTCGGGATGAAGTCATCCGATCTGTGGCGGGCGGTGGCCCTGCGTGCATGTGTGGCTGATGGTTCATGGAATGTGGAATGTTTCGTGGGTCGGGAACAGCAGGATACGAGTACGTGCTCTGCTGATTGGTCGGATATGCCGCATATGTCGGTGGGTATCCGGCGGTGGGTGAACGAATGTTATTCATGAGTGGGACTTGGGATGCATGAGGATATGGCGCTGTTTGCCATCTCTCTTCCCTGGTGTTGAGCGGGGGCAATCTACGCGAACCGTGGGGTTCGGGCGGTATTGCTGGTGATGTACGAGAAGTATAGCCAGAGGAATGATAGGATGGTTGTGCCTGGTATCGAGTGTCGTAAAGTGGAACCGAAGAAGATGGTGCTGCTGCTGCAAATTCGGTTGGAAAGTAATTGCGACATTGATGAATTATGCATTAAGTGGAACATACCAGCAGTATTAGACCATTGGTTATATATGGCGGCATTATATTCGCCACGTCCTGGTGAAGACCTTGGCTGTGAGTATTGATTAGGATACGTTGAGAGAACTAGATATGGTGAGCTAGGAAATTGAGCGGATTGGATGCTTTAAACACTACATAGAAAAACAGACCTGGAAAATGTGAGGTTGGAAAAGCTGCGGAAAGAGGAGGGAGCACAGTTCGCCCACCCTGTCCCTGATAAGTATGGAAAAAACCTCCGCCTCCTTCAGTATCCCCTGGAGGTGTCCTACGTGATTTACCAACACTAGTGTAGTAACGTTCATCATGATCCCTCGACATAGTTAATAAAACAGTAAATGAAAAAGATACAAGAGGAAAAAGAATATTATTGTAGGGAAATAGGGAACGGTTGCAACTCGTTATAAGAAAAACTTGGGTGCCAGTGCAGTGCGAGGCTGCCGCACCTATGATGACTCGACCTCGAGATCTGTCAGGGACGACTGGACATGTACCGGAAAGTAAGGCAACACGAGGCGGAGAGTCGGCTGGCACAGAGAGGGCAAAAACCACGAGTAAGATGTGTGCGTGCTGAAGGTGTGTATATATACGAAGGCTTACTATTGTTTTCAGCAAAGACAAGGTTCGCGGGGCGATGCGATTTCGCCACTTCCCCGGGCTTGAGCTCCAAAAAGTATTTGGACGGGCCGTATCATATTCTTTCAGATCGGTGACGAAAAGAAGGGATCTTTTCGGACAAACGTGTACTACACGCAAAGCCTCGTGCCAGATATCTGTAAACTGATTTTAAGTCCGTGTTCCAACAGCCACGACAGACGGTATTCAAATATCATACGTACTGGCTTCGTAGTCAAGATAGATGTCCAATCGAAAACTTCCGAGTCTTCGCTTCGGCACTCATTGAAGCCAAATATGAAACTCAACCGTGGCTCTCCAAGCTCCAAGCTCCATCCAAGTCCTGATGCCACGTCTTGTCGCAGGTAAATTTTTTGCCAATTACATGCGAGAGATCCTTCAGGTCTGACTCTCACTTGGTAAAATGAAAACTACCGGTAGTAACACGGTGATAACGATACGCTGAGCATTGGCAAGTCTCGATCTGGAGATCCCAACTGAGTCAAATTGGCGGTGACCTTGGCTGGACGTCGTGCATCGCAGCGTGTATGACTTACATCCTACTAGACTAAGCCGCCACTGCGGTTTACCCGGACAAGGAGTGCGTCACGTGGTCCTCGCACTGCTCAGCGCTCAGTAGCACCGTGACCGGCACTGCCAGCGCAATAATGTCGTCGCCGTCGCGTCGCCCGTTGCCTGACCCGCCATTTGCGGCGAACAAAGGTGACCAACTTTACGACCCAACGTCGTCAGACAGATTCTCCATGTCGAGCCCATATTTCTCTCCGAGTCCTTATCCTTCAAGTTATCCTCCATTCAATTCCTATCTCCCTGATGAAGTTCACAATGAGACCTTAACCGCCTTTCCAGGGGGAACACTTCTTCACAAAGGCTTCTATGATCTCTTGGCTATGATCCCGACCCCTTCGCCTTCGCGATTAATATGGGGTCCTTCGCGTGATGAATCTGTTTTGGCTGGACCCCGTTATGAAGATCTTCCGGCGGCGTCCAATGCAAGGGATCCTATTCCTCCAGTCTCGTTGCCTATTAGTCCCAGGAAAGTTCGCAGAATAAGCAAAGACATGGTCTCCAAGCCAACAGGCTTTGTGTATGACAGCACCATATAATCGCGTTTCTGTCTGATAATGTGTCTAGGCACTTGGTTCATGCCTCGGATGCTGATCAACTAGAAGCCCTTCTCACTCGTTGGGGTCCGGACGGTTTGGGAAAGCTGGGAGGTTTGGCTCTGCATTTTCTCCACAAGTTCCGCTACTTACATTAGATACAGATCCGCGCTGGGCAAACCCTATCAAGGATCGTATCCGGAAGAACAACCAAGCAAGGGCGATCAATGAAGTGGTAAACGCACTTAAGCCATCTCAAAGTAGTAAACTTGATGGTTCGATCTTGCCCCTTCGCGTCGTTAATGGTATGAGCACTACCACCTCGTCTGCGCTGACAACTGCGGCCCAGGAGAATTTTCGAGCGTCTCCTGTAGATGGTCTACCTGGGCGACCAGGCAATTCTACCATTCGGTGGGGCGTAGGGCTCAGACCCCATCCAGAGGTACAGGAACAAGATTCTGATCTTGTATCGGAGAGCTTCAGTTACTCGGAACTCCCTCGTCCGGTAAAGCCGATTATACCTTCATTAGCCACCTTGGAAAAGGCGGTGTCCGCTCGGATCTACTTCGAAAACCTTTATTTCCCTCTCTTTCGGCATGCGCCATCTCGTGAACAAAGAAGGTTGGCAATGGAGAAGGACATGATGGATATGCACATCAGCGAGGCCCAGAAAGAAGACCTGCGTGCTCGCTGGCGACAGAACGAGACTGACTACCTTCGTGACCTGAGACGGAAGGTGGACGTTAGCGCCTTCAGGATCCTGAAGACAATAGGGCATGGTATGATATTGTTCTTCGTTTTGTATATACATCAAGATTCACTGCGGATCTGTATCTCCAGGTGCCTTTGGGGTTGTCTCGCTTGTAAAGGAGCAATCAACTGGTCATTTTTATGCCATGAAGCAGGTGATTCTTCAGACATCCATCTTCTGAATCACCACATTTAAACATCTGTTAACAGTTAAGAAAGACGGATATGTTGCGCAAAGGACAAGAAGGGCATGTTCGTGCAGAGAGAGATATTCTCAAGTCTGCATCCCTTGTCAGCACCCCAGGTGGAGCCGAGTGGATTGTGAAGCTATATTACAGCTTTCAAGACCGTGACAACCTTTACCTGGTCAGTTTCAGTATATTTCCATCAATTGTCCATGTGGACATAAGTAACTGATTTCATTTCGATTTCATTTCGATTTCATTTCGTGTCAAAATCTCAGGTCCTGGAGTTTATGGGCGGCGGTGATCTTCTCAACCTTCTCATTGAGAGAGATGTTTTCGACGAAGGATTCACTCGTTTTTATGTCGCTGAGGTGGGAACACTCAGTCTTACGTCTAACGTTTGAATTATCTCGCATTCATTTGCTGCGTAGATGGTCCTCGCAATCGAGTCTTGTCACAAACACGGATTTATCCACCGTGATATTAAACCTGATGTGAGCAGGCGCTCTGACAGATTAATTTTTTGGGACCGTCACTATCTTACCGCCGTAGAACTTTCTATTCGATCCCGATGGTCACATCAAGCTCAGCGACTTCGGACTTGCGTGAGTTCCCGGTTCTTAACAAGCTCTAGTGGCTCAGCATTCTCACTACCCCATATGTTTGTCACAGCACTGATCTCCATTGGGCTCACGATACCTCGTGTCTGTATAGTTATGTGACCCGAGCTTTGTTTCCATTCTGATGCATCTATTGTCTAGACTATGAACAACAGCGACTGCATCTACTCCACAAGCATGGAATTGACCTGGAAGATAGCAATGGAATATCAGATGGCAGGAAGACCAAACGGATGGATCCCAAGGAAGTGGAACTACTTATGGGCGGCGGCGAGGGTCAGGGTGGTGTCTTCACGTGGCGGGAGAAACACCGTCGCAAGGTCATTTGTTTGTTCCTGCTCTCAACTTCAATTTTGACTCTGGCATTGAACATTTAGCTAGCCTACTCTGTGTAAGAGTTCCCCCAGCTTACCGTTATCTCAATCCCTTGTACTGATCACCCTCGGTCCAGGTGTGGCACAAATTCGTACAGTCAGTAGGTTTTGCTGGTTTTTGATGTCCACCCTCTCACTCCCTTCGCAGTGTCACCTGAAGTGATACGCGGCCATGGCTATTCATATTCCTGTGATTGGTGGAGTCTCGGTGTCATAATGTATGAGTGTCTGTACGGGTGAGTGTCCCTGGTTCTACTGCTTTTTCTGCGTTGACCAGCTCTATTCAGATTTCCACCGTTTGTCAGCAAGTCGGTCAGTCTAAATACTTTCTTTGGCACGAGTGCATCGATCTAAAATTTTATTTCAACTCTGCTGCCCTCGCTGTACTAATTTGGGCTTGTCTGTAGCGTCATGTCACTCGACAGAAGATTTTGAACTGGAAACAGTCACTTCGATTCCCATCTCAACCCCGCATATCTCATGACGGGGTCAACCTGATTCAGCAACTCCTTTGTGAACCAGAAGACCGTCTCGGTTCGCAGACATCGGCGTCTGTATCTAGACCTAATTCTATGATCGTTCAGGCTCGACGGAGTGCTTTTATTGCGCCTGTTGGTGCAGCTGGAGATGGAGCTGATCTCATCAAGGTAATCACACCATGCTGTCCCGTAGAACATATTTCAAATGCTTGTCCGCGTATTTTCTAGACACACCCTTTTTTCAAGGGTATTGATTGGCTGAACATCCATCGGTACCCAGCGCCATTCCGTCCAGAACTTCGTAACCCAGATGACACTCGGCACTTTGACCCGGATATTCCACCAGAAGTACGTGTTAAACGTTCCGATGAAACACTGGCATGTTGAACAGGAAATCAACTGTTTCAGCCACTAGCACCTGCTGGTGGAGCCCCTGCTGATGCTACTCGGGATCCAATGCTTCGGGACAAAGTCCATGGTGCTGAAATAATGGATATGCGTAAAGCTCTGGCATTCGCAGGGTTTACGCACAAGAGCCCCCGAGCCATTAGCTACGCTAGGGCCGATAAAGCATTCGATCCTCGGCCAGATAGTTACGGTCAACAACAAGTGACTGAGAGGGGCCGGTCGACTCTCCGCGACACGCTTGTGGTTGGCAAGGGACGTGCCATTTCTATGTAATGCGTTTGGTCATGGGCGCCATCGGACCTATGGCCGATGTCTTTCGTAGACGATTGTTTATTATACCCCCTTTCAATGACATACATGTTTCTGAACATTTTTCTACTTTACTGGATCTGTCTATCGCTAGCATCATCGTCTTATCGATATTATGTCAAAGGCAGAATATATAACTTCCGAGTCCGTGTCGGAACGGACGTGTGGCTCGTTGACATGATTCTTGACAGATTTTCAAGCAACATGCTGGGGCACGAGATAAACACGGGCAGGGGTGAGCGGAAGGCGACGCCCGTGCACTGAGAGCAGTGGGAAACGGAGCGTGAACTTTGAACGAGGTTTGATTTCGACGCAGGGAATTCAGCTGTAATACAACCGGGGGTTGTGAAACCAAACGATGCAAGAAAACCCCCTGAAAACATGGCGGAACCAACGAAGAAAACCCTGGAATTGCGGACTTACCCGACAGGCAAGG
>QLPF01003325.1:26320-47884 GCA_003314045.1 Hygrophorus pudorinus
CAAGGCATAGCGCATGCTTGAGCAATTCCCGATGGGGGCACCGGTCGGCTGCAGTGCCAGTGCCAGTGCCAGTGAGAGATAAGATAAAACAATTCGCCGAATGACGTAGAAAGTTCATGGCTGGAAATGAAATATAAGCGAAATTGACTCGGATCGAACTTGAAAAGGTACCAAAGTTAGCTTAAATTTCAAACTTGAAGTGAGAACTGAGAAGCTTCAAGCTTCCGAGTCAAACTTGTCAAGTGCCACGCCAACGGCGCAAGGCTATCCATATATCTCGAGATCTGTTGACGGACTTGTAGTGTTACACGGGCCACTCGACAGCCTTGTGGACGAAGCCGGCCACCACTGGCAGGAGGCCGCATCTCAAGCGGAAATGGTTCTCTTGCAAACTAACACCGACTCACTCAGGCTGCTACTAAGCTCAAAGTATCAACGGAAATTGTTGTCGATCCAGCCGGAACGATTCAAATGTAAACGAATACATACAACTCTGCGATACATTTCCGAAATGCGTATGATACAGATAGGCATGGACCACGATACAAGCTTGTAACTGCATAAATAGGTGCGAGACACAGAGAGCGATGAAACAGTCCGAGAGCAAGTCGAATAATAATGATATGGGTATGCAAATAAGAAACCAGAGACAAGTCCAATAAGTTATAGAACCTGGAATGTAGTCAATACAGAGAAACCTGAAAGGACCGTGTCGTAAAGTCGTTTCAATTATTTCGAATGTTGGCGGATACGTTTTTCTGGACGACTGCCGTCGTCTGGGGCGGTACTGTGATGGGAGCTGGCACTGGACACGGCGCTGTCCTGACGTCCATGCAGAGATTTAATGGTCGGGACAGCATTATCACTGCCCTCTTCGCTAGAATCCTCCTGCTCCTTGAGCGACCGTTGTGCGTGCACGCGTGCATGCCGGCGCATGTTACTCAGGACACTGAAACTGCGACCACAGCTTTCAACGGGACACACAAATGCTGCATATAATGAATCAGAACATATCCACGAGGTGTTGCAGTTTGCTCACGTTTCTCCCCAGTATGACTGTTGAGGTGGATCTAAACAGAATTGATGATTCAATTCGCAAACTGGAGAAATGGGTCAACAAAAACGCACTTTGAGGCTACTTGGTCGATTGAACCCTTTACCGCAGTAGTTACAATCATACTTTGCTGGTGAGGTGTTGGTGGTGTCTGACCCGGCGTAATCAGCCCTGGCTGGGACGGCATGGCTTACCGTCCTGGAGGTGTAGCCAGCGGGCGCTCTCTGATCATCTTTAGGAGGGCCTGGGCTGGCACTTGTCGACATGATCGCCTCAGGCCCCGATGGAAGCCTTGCGCTCGACAGATATCGACCATGTGCTGGTCTGGAATCATAGCGATTATCACTCCGGAGGTCTACCATGTCCGGACGATGATGATGATGATGATGGTGGTGGTAGTGTTGTGAGTCACGCGAGTCGTACGAATTGCAACGATAAGGTATGGTGGTATTGAAAGGCATCTCTCCCCTATTTAGAACGTCGGGGAATGATCGGGACTTTGGGTGACCTGGCAATGGGGGCAGGTGGGATACATCGGACATGGCTCCATGAGGCAGACGGTGGGAGAGTATAGGCGACGGTGACGAGGTTGGTGTCAGGAATGGTCTAGAGGAAGAAGACTATATATTGTCAGCCGGGTATGGCAAGTACGAAAGTGTGTATCAGATACCTGTGAGCCAGGTCCAACCAATGGTGGACGCAGAAGCATAGATCTGTTATCACGCGAGCGGCCGTCGATGTCGTCGTCGACACGTAGTCTGCCGAAAGAGAAGGGAGGAGAATCCGTTGGACGGTAGGATCTTGGAGAGCGTGATAACTCGTCTTGAAAGAAGTCAAGAAAGGTACGAAGAGATGTAGACGGTGGTAATTACCTCGGAACAAGTCACGGATGTGAGGGAGAGTTGGACGATCGTTTGGCCAAGCCTGAGCCCCTGTACGGTGTGAAGACATGTTAAAGGAGAATATGGAAACGATGGTGAATGGATTGCATATATAGCCCCCAAATCCAAAACGATGGTTGCATGTCGATCATGATACCCAAGGATCTGCGGCGTAGCTGTAACGCAAGAGACAAAACACTTTGCGTTCTCGACAAACGGACTCGCCACGGTTTCCAAGCTAGCCTTTGGACGGCAACCACGGTGATGCTCACTGCACAGCCTATTACAGCAATCCCAGACATTAACTCGGCCACAGCGGTTATCTTGCTACACGAGCGCTACCAGGACACACCTGTGGGTAGGTTGCTGAGTTATACAAACCGGAGGAGCTGTATCATATCTTCAGTCACCGGTCACCGTCCGTTCATGCTGAAGCGACTCGGATCAAATGAGAAAACCAAAGATAGTAATGATTATGGTGAACGGCTATTGAATAATATTGAATGCTCTTGAAAGTTGACCGTTGAACGTTGAACACCAGCTGGTACGCCGACATTTGTTTAAGGGAAACCCGACGAGGTTGCAGTTGTCGGGCTGGTTCAAGTTTGATGATCACTTGCAGGGAAGCTGTACACTACGTGAATGTTACCGACTAGGCAACCGTCGCTACACCTGGACCGGTACCTGTGCTCAAATGGTTTCCGAGTCTCCGAGTCTCAGCCCAACGGGTAGTAGATTTGCATTCAACAGTCCAGTAGTAAGAGTGCTCGTATTATCATGAAATCTCCTCTGGAGTCTTGGTCTTGAGGGAGAGGGCATGCAAGCCTTGTGCCAACTCGTCAGAGAGTGCCCGATAAATCATCCGATGCCTTTGCATAGTGCTCTTTCGCATTTCAAGTTCAAGTTTCAGCTTCTGATTCAGTCTCCCAGAGATGATCACTATACCTTTCCTTTGAACACATCCGAAACAACTTGCACAGAAAAATCTGTGATACGTTCAAGTCAAGATCTTGCGACAGAGCACATAGGTTCACCTACGTGTTTCTCCGTTCCCGCCACCTTGAGCTTTCATAGCGACGTGATGACGGTGCTGCCACGAATCATTCGTAATCGTGAGCTCAGATGGTCGCAGCTGAAAGGTCAGCTATGTCCCGGATAAGACATTGACTGGAATACAACTAATTCTACTCACTTTTTCTCGGATGGATGTCTCCGTTGGCCCTGGTTCACATACAATGTGGGTTGTAGCCATAGAAAGACGTCGACTGAGCAAGGTTTGGCGTAGCATGCCACGGTGTCCTACGCAAAAATAAATATTCGTGCAGTGTCAACCTGTTTATTTCTTGTTCTCTGGTATATTTTATTCCTCATTTTTTCACTGAGAGAGTTCATCATGATACGTTACAAGTCTCGCATCCCTCCGATAGATCCCGCGATGATAGCCGCTATGTGATCAGGCCTCAGGATGGTCATGGTGATGCAGGTCTGAGCGCTGAGCCGTGCCATCAAATCAACGTCCTCGACTTGTTTTGAGTTACTACCAGTACAAGCGCATCAGGGAGAGCGCTGTGGCGTTTGCCAGTGCCTACAATGTCTCCTACAGAATCGAACGGTAATGATATCTTTGAACGGGAGATGAGTAAACACCAACGCGGCTTGGTGGATACATGCTTCGAAGAGGGCCAATTCGAGTCAGCAATCTCTGTCCTCAATCAACTGCGCTCTGTCAAGTACCAACCCACTGCGTGAGTGTTTACATATTCCGTCTGCTGATCTAAATAATGTCTCCCCAGTTCTCATATACGACAGTTACTTTACATCGCACTTTACCCCCCTGCCGACAACAGTGGCAATGGGAGGGCCGATTCTGCAGCTGATCCTGTTTCACCTCGAAAGGCGGCAAAACAACAAAAATCTCCCCTTTTCCCGTCGGCGGCTGCCTCGTCAGCCGCACAACGCCTTCTTATATCGTTTGCGCACACTAACTCCCCCGGTGGCATCTTTCGTGCGTTACCAAACTACCCCGCGACAGCAAGTCACTCCAAACGGGATTGGGGTGACGACGAGGAAGACTCTTACATCACAAGAGAGGCTATGCGTATTAAGGACGCCAAGGACTGTTGGAGTGTCCTCAGGTCCGGATTCATCCAGCGGAAACGTCCTGTCATCAGGACCTCTAAGGGCAAGGGTGAAAAATGCCCCCGTGACCATTTTGAGGAAGATAGTGACGAGCACGGCGAGGAAATCCTGACAGCTATTGCTGAACATGCATGGCCGGTGCTGGATTGGTTCTTACACATTTTTGAACGAGATGAGCTTTTAGCTGAAGCCGGTGAAACACGTGAGTAGCGCAAACAACTTGGTAACCTTGCTGATGGCTGCGGATAGCACGATACTCTGCCCTTCTTCTCTCCCAAATTCCGTGTCCCAGAGGCGGATCCAAAGCGCGATGGGAAATCGATACACCCCTGGAAATTGTCTTCCACTGTTTGCAGCAGACTGATGAAAGACGTCGAATGATGGGCGCTCGACTTATGACATTGGTTCGTGTCATTTTAAACCCTGGCCACATTTGATGTCCAAACTCACGTATTTCATTGATCCGCAGTTGATCAACCTCACATCAACAGTATACTTGGATATGCCCATGTTTGTCGCCTCCGTAGTCGGCCGTCTCTCGTCTTTGTCGATGAACGAATTGTCCGCGCTATTCTCCAGCTTGGCTCCATCGATAGTTATCATTAGATTCAAGGTTGCTTTATGCCAACGATTCATTACTCATGTATCGTTCAACGGTGACACTGTACCGGGTGATTCGCGGCCGAAACCACAGCCACTCGCACAGCCCAGAGCCATTCGTTCAGCGCGTAGAAACGCCGCAGGTGATACTAGATCGCCCGGGAAGTCCACAGAGCCAGACGCGACGCCCACCGCGATCACCAGCAAGCATAGCCTGCCTCCATCTTCCGAAGTTTTACGTTTGATAGAAAAAAACTTTGGTGACCAGAGGCCGTCTGCAGTGGTCATTTTGTCTTGCAGGGTCAAATTTGAGCTCCTAGTTGCATACGGCATCGCGCAAGAGAAAGCGCCGGCGGACAGCAAAGATTCGGAGTGGTCAACCATGTTGCGCGACGGCAGGCTGGCTGACGCAGTGAACATGGCTTTTGCACACCAAGACGGAGAGGGACGAATCTATAGGGAATCGTTGCTGAGCATCTTTGCTGCTTGGTGACAGTGCATACTTTCAAGACGCGCTAAACACAAGGAGTTTTGTCATGTACATGTACGTACAATCATTTCTTGTCGCGCTGGTTACACGCCAGTAGGAAGTTCGTGAGCTAAATCCCAGCTGATCTCATGAAAATTGACCAGCTTTGATCTTTTGTACTCTTTCTCCCCGGACGCTGTTTCCGTCCACATCGAAATGATGCATTTCCCCTCGCAATACCTCCTCGTCACCACAACCTATCGCCATGTATGATCCCCGATATTCGACAACTCGAATAAATCTACCAAATCCGAGAAATAATTGAACTGGACTAAGGTATCACAAGACATCCTTGTATTGTCGCTATTCTGCAGGTGGCGGCTTGTCCGACCGATTTTACGCATCACTGACTTCTCAGGAACATCCCAGTTACATCACCGGCAATCTCCGAGCCCCCGATAGTTTCGTAGTTGTTTCCGATGTTGCCTGGAATCCAGTCTACTGGCATATACATATTTTTTCAATAGAGAACGGACGTCGCTGGGCTGAACTGATAATTGATTCAATTGAATCCACCGACTCGATCCTGCAACCGTGCGGAGGTACATGCAAGTAATGTTGTGCTGTAAGCGCTGATAGAGCCGATGGTTCCTGATCTAGATGCCAGAACGGATAGATAAGATCTGATTCTTAGAGATTAGGAAGCACTTGACCAAACTCGAATCTTGATAATGAACAAGCTATTCCGTCCATGACCGCCGACGCTCACGCTGCAGACAGGCTAACTTGCTATGGACCTAATACCGACATGCACGCAGGTTCATTCGTATTCTCAGCGGCGCAAAGCCGATGATCTCACTATCCTCAGGCACCTGACTATTTCCCAGGTAAGCAGGCAAAGGGGTGATATATACTCACGTCACCAATATCCTCAATGCATTTGGTGAAGGTCCCAGAGCCAGAACGACCTGGTCCTGTGACTGTCACCGATACCTTTATGAATCAAACTTTCACTGGCTCTTGTGCGTCGTACTGACCATGGGTGATCGTCGTAATCCCATCTATGACACCTATGATATGCCATATCCTCCTGGTCAGTGGAGCAACGTCTGTCAACACAGCTCGCAATATCATACCTCCGTGGGACAGTGCCTTCCTAGTCAAGGGAGCCCACCTCACAATAGTAGCCCTTCTTGTGTCCACACAAGTGGTGGCGTACCGTATTACAACGGCTATGCTGCTGCAACCACAGCGCCTTACGCGCCAGTCCCCCCAACAACATCCGTTGTCCAACAGATGGCGTATCCGCCGAACCAAGCAATACCATCGACACAATCGCCACACCAATCGCATTCGCATTCATACTCTCAGCCGTTCACCCAGCCGTATGCACCGCCTAGTTCGCGTTCCCAGCCACAGCTATCTGCGCATTCACGATCTCAATCCCAAGGGCATGGCTACTCACCCGTACAGACACCACACCCTCACCAACAAGAAGAGCAGCATGTGTCGCCTTTTGCTCAAACCATAAACATGTCGCCACAGTATCCGGCATCCCCATCTCGGCCGTTCGCATGTGACATGTGTGCGCTATCTTTCTCCAGGGCGCATGACCTTCGGCGTCATAGAGAAACGCACACGGGAGAAAAACCATTCCCGTGTAACGGGGGATGCGGAAAGACATTCTCTCGAAAAGATGCAATGCGACGTCATCAGGTATGATCTGAAAAAATTTAGGCGGCTAATCGTCGTGTTCATGGAAATGAGTTTTAGCTTGTGAAGCAATGTGGGAAAATTGAGGAGGCATGGCCATGATCACAGAGAACCTTGCCACATGTGAATATCAATGTTAGTCTTCAATTGATATCCTTGATATCCCACTGACTTGAGCTGGAAAATATCCAGACTGAATAAACTAACACGGCGCCGAGTGCATTATGATTGGTCATGTCATGTCATGTTTGATGTATATGCGAAAGTTGGAGAGTAGTGGCAAACACGTCCCGAAGCCTGTAAAAGCTCGATGAGTTATGTACACTCTTTTGCGACAACCATTCGCTCACTCTTCAATTTTCATACCGCTTTATTCCACGTCTGTCGCTCTATGTATGACTCGCTCCAGAATCCACGCATGATGAGGGACTATCTTTTTGTAGTAATTCTCATGAACTCCAACCTCTTTGAATCCATGACGCTCGTAGAATTTTTTTGCCCCGTCGTTCGAGACCTGAACATGGAGATAGATCCGGCTGATCTTGGGCTTGGAACGGGAGCTAGCAGCGGCCAAAATTAGCTCGAGGGTTTCAAATCCCAGGCGCCTTGATCTGTAAGGCTTTCGGAACGGATTTAGCAAATGGAGGTCGGCTGGACAACTACAACAAGCTCACCGCAAGGATGCCCATGGTCATCAAGTACAACTTGTGGTCGTCATCTTTGGTTTCCAATCGACAACAAATTGTGCCAACTGGTACGTCGTTGAAGTATACTGTGTGAGGGATTAGTGTTTATTGTGTACGAGAAGGATGAAGTGACGAACCGAGTTTGCAAAAGTCCTCCACTTCCGGGAGTAAGATGTCTTGATAGAACTTGTCGCTGTATTTTATTGGAAAGAGAACTGAATGGAGTTTTCTAACGGTGCCGAGATTGTTTGTGGTCAAGGAGGAGAAGGTGATTCGAGGTGGTGGCATGAGGGGAGAGGAGGTAATTATTAATGATTACAATAAATGTGAATAATAAAAAGAAAATGATACTGACGAGATTCGAACTCGCGAGGTTGCCCATCACGGATTGTCTGAAAAGACCTAAACGTGACGCCATAACCACTCGGCCACAGTACCCATAATAGTTATGTCTAGTTTAGTGTACTATGTAAGGAAAGATAGACTGTCACCTTGACCACCAGCTAGTCCAGTCACGGACGCTAGATAAGCGTCCACCAAGATGCAGTTATCTCACTCACGTCCCTTGGGTCCTCGCAGTATCGTTCGTCCACATTCACCATCACCCCCGTTGACTTTGGAGACAACCACACCTCTAGTCATCCGTAAACTGCCTAAAGACTCTTTGTCTCCCCCAGGTCAACCGCCGCTCTTGTCCAGATCGCCTACCCCATCGCTTAGTCTACTCTCTATTCCTGGCTCTGCGAAACCAAAACCTACAACTCCAAAAGGCGTGATTCGACTTTCGATCCCTTCTGCCAACGTTACAGCCAATGGGGATGCTAATCAAGGCGTCGAGACCCCACTATTTGAAAGCTACTACGGTGGTCCAAGTGGTCCGGCCCTCAAATTAAATACTGATAGTCCTGACGATATGACTATACGTCCTCCTATTCGAGTGACCACAATTCCTCAGAAATCTTCCGATCCCCTTGAGGACCTTCATCGAACGATGAGCGACCTAGAGCTCAGTGCGACTTCTCCTCCTCCTGTTAGACCTCAGACCGAAGAGGTTACTGCTCCGTTCACCCCTTCACAGTGGACGGATGACGTGCTTGAGGAGGTGTCGCGATTGGGCGAAGGTGCCGGAGGAGCTGTCCACAAGGTTCGGGACAAGCGTAATGACTCCATCATGGCCCGCAAGACGATTACCACGCGTGAAGCACCTATGAAACAGCTTCTTCGTGAATTGGGTATCATCTCCTCTACAAAGCATCTCAATATTATCCAATTCTATGGTGCCTACATGTCACCCTCGTCCAGCGAGGTCAAAATTCTCATGGAATTTTGTGAAGGAGGGAGCTTAGAGGCTGTCGGTAAACGCATCAAGGAGCGTGGTGCGGTAGTTGGAGAGAAAATTGCTGGTCGATTGGCGGAAGGAGTAAGTCCGATGGTTACCCACGATATTGCGCTAACTCGTGTTATATAGGTCTTGCAAGGTCTTGCGTATCTTCACACGCAAAAAACTATCCATCGAGACATTAAACCATCCAATATACTTCTCTCTCGAGAAGGAATCGTCAAACTTTGCGATTTTGGCGTATCTGGAGAATTGATCGAATCCATGGCGGGCACTTTTACCGGTACAAGTTTCTACATGGCTGTAGGTGTTGATCGTTTTCGTACCGGTATCATTTCTTACTCGTCTACCCTTAGCCCGAACGCATTTGCGGTCATCAATACACTATCCGATCTGACGTGTGGTCCACCGGAATTTCTTTACTCGAACTCGTCCAAAATCGATTCCCGTTCCCTAACGATCTGCCGCCCATCGATTTAATGATGTATATCACGCAGAGCGAAGTGCGTTTCTGTTGCTCATGCCCTCTGTCCATGTCTGAGCGCATCTCCACGTTGTAGCCTCCTAGGCTCGATGACGAGCCCGGCGTACAGTGGAGCGACGCGATGAAAGACTTTGTGAAAGAGTCGTAAGTGTGCTGGCACATTCCGACCAGCGTGGTGACTCCTCATGCATCTTGTCCAGACTCACCGTTGATGCGCTAACACGCCCAACGCCAAAAGATATGCTCGCTCATCCTTGGATAGTGGGGGTAATGAAGCAAGAAGTCCACATGGCCCGATGGATCCGCGAAGTTTGGGGTTGGCCGAAATCGAGTCATTCCAAATCTAGCCGCAAGTCCGTTGATAAGTACGTTTGATCGTTCAAGAGTGCTGTATTCTGTCATTGACTTGATATTAACTAGTAGTGTCTTCCGTCAAAGCACTAGCCGCAGCGGCTCTCGGCCGCCTAGTCAACGAGAGGTATCTGCATCAGCCACATCTCCAGAACCAACGTCTCGTTCTTCACCGGAGATCAATAGCTAAACCTACATTTTTCGTCTGCCCCTATCTCAGGAATTTTGCTGCCCTGGTTTCATCGTGGTTGCTTGCAATCTCTGCCTTCTCGCTCAAATGGAATTGATCGTCTTGTGCATTAGCCCGTTGACTGCTCACTTGGCTTTTAATTTTGGACGGACTCTTCGCACTCTGGCCGTTAAGAATAGAATAAACCTAGCCGTTAACTCGAATATAACAACAAATCGATTCTGATATGTGTGTGAAGGTGAACAAACGTCAAGGGGGGGTTCAGGGTGGAGGGTTTCTGTCAAGAGAAACGCACTACTAGGGTGCCACCGGATCAGTTCCCTCAGGATGCAGCCTCAAAAACCCCCGAGGCTCCCCGAATGAAGTAGATCGCCGGTCCAACCTCTCCTGGAATGGGCCATCTTTCCTGATACGTGGCACGTAATAATCAAGTGATTTGGGCCCCTTGTTCGATGATGAAGACCGATATTATGATAAGTTTCATTGTACATATCAACGTCATGGAGATGATGGATTCCAGATGGTCACTGGCTGATTAATGGGGTGGAGAACGTCACGGTTCAACTTCTAGTGTGTATTAGCTCCCGCGTCAGTCTAACGACGGTCGTACCTACGTATGTCCTCGGAAGGCTTGGAACTTGAAGCTTGAAGCTTGAAGTTCGAAGTTCGGTTGACTTGTTCTGTTCGGTGAGACGTGGACATACTTTTGCGACGGAGAGTTGCACGACAATTCTGTGACTATCAATCGACCGGTTTATCTGGGCTACCCTCTGGGTTCCAACTAAAACCCTGGAGACCGCATATAAAGTACCCGGCGAAATTCTAGTAAAACTTGATATGGTCAACGTACCACTTGAGCTACTTACGCACATGATACACATTTTCATCGGAGCTTGAATCCTCTACGAAAGGAAACAAGAAATATTATTTTGGAAGGAGGTCAATCATTAAATTAATAGCGAGACCAGGTTTCTGTCAACAGTCATGCAGACGCAGTCCCAGATTTCGCAGGGCAACATGGGCAAAGGGATAGAGTTCACATGATTTACAAAAAAAAATCGCAGAGCGCAGACTCGGAATACTACTGGTAGTTGCTCTTGGGTTGCAGAACACCGCTCAGCCTCGTTGACAGTCATAGCCAACTTGGAGGGCAAGGTAAGCCCAAGTGGTGAGATCAATATTGATTCCCTTATTTACTCAGGAGGGAGTAGCTTCGACACCCCTTTCCTTATTGTATTGGCGCCTGTTGTGATCCGGATTCTGCTTTTACCTTTTGCGCTCTTTTGTGTCATCCTGCTGGCGTCTCGCGAAGGTCTTCGGTTGGCTTGGAGGGTAGACCTGCCTAAATTGTCATGATAGTTTTTCGCTGAACGTTTTCAGGCCTGGCAGTCCGTGCCTGTCCGACCTCTTCTCCGTCATTTTGTAATTGATAATCGATAACCTAGACGTGTACAGACGTGACAGCATCTGATCCAAAGTTGTTTAGTGTGCGTTATGTTTACGCACGCATTTTGCCAAAGTGTCTGACAATCCTGTTCGACGACAGGCCGCCATCTGGTTTGGCCGAATCATTGCATCCCGCTCTTGACCCTGCCAACACGGCCTCTTCTGAGAAGTTGCTACACTGCCTTGAAATTTCAATTTAGTCCCTCTGCGAAGACATGCTGATGCCATACTGCACCTTGGTTAGTTGTAAGCACAGATAACCATTTACCATTTACCAGGTATTATTGTGTTTGTTGAAACTCGGAAATAGGAGGTTCTGTGGCGAAGTCATTGTCAAGCGACCCTAGACTTCGTCGACCCTGTGCGCCGCATTTCGTGTACGTTCCATGGGTGTTTTCACGGAATACGAGCAAGGAATATAAAAACATGAGAGAGTTGAGCGTTGGAATCCGTCATTACCCGCACACACTTCTGCGTTAGGATCGGAGATCTTGGGGATCATTAATCTCATTTCGACAGGGTCCATTCTGAGCTCCCCGTATGACGTACAGATTGGCTGGCACTGGTTGCAGCCTGGCACGGCGTTACGTTAACGCTGCTGATATGCTTTTTTTCTTTTTTTCTTTTTTTCTTTTTCTTTTTTTTTCTTTTTCTGTCCGATACGTATTCGTAACGCGGATGCTGTAATGTATCTCAAAACGGGCCAACACATGGCAACATTTTTCCTATCATTTTTGCTCTCAGACAAACACATGGCACTCCTCTCCTGACCGTGTTCTATACTTTATGTGCTAGTTGCTGTAACGTTAATTGAATCTACGGGAGTGTAGTTTCTCCCGCGGCGGTGGAGATGCCCATGACCGAGAACCGTGCTGTTCATGAACTGCGTTCTGGTACCACCTAGGCTCATCATGTCAGTTGCGTTTCGAGGACTCATCTGACCAAAATGTTTTTCGAACAATGATCGGATCTATGCAGGGGCAACCGACATCTCCTAAGGTAGCATTGCATTGCGCATCAAAATCAATGACAAAAATATTTCCTCAGAATTCGAAGCCTCCGTGATAGGAAAAGGATCGTGCCAGTGCAAAAATGTTACCACACTTGGGGACACCTTTGTTAAATGGGTCAGGAACATAAGGAATGAACGAGAATTCCTCTTGATATATTGCCTGGATCTCCGAGGGGGGCGCGTACTAACAAAGAAATATAATAAAAATCACCTATACAGAACTCCTAGGAATTTGAGTTGGTTACACCACCGGACGACCCTTAGATCTGATTTCTAGTGATCCACGCCGATTGGCGACCCCCAACAATCCCCTGCCACCATTGATTTCTCCATCTATAAGTACTTTGCGATCAATTCACGAACAAAACTACACCTCTTCCTCCCGATTCTATGGCCGATAACATGTCTTAGTTCGTTCCTTTCTAGGTCCTTTGACGCCCATAGCACTGATATTTCCCTTCAGCTCTCAGTCTAATCGTTACTTGCCGCCTCAGTATTATTCCTCAACACAGCATATACCGAACCATGGTCATGTGCATGCCGTTGCCCCCCCTCCACGTCCAGAGAGTACTCAACGCAAGCGCCCAAAGTACACTCGCAGCAAGACTGGATGTTTGACATGCCGAGTGAAAAAAATTAAAGCCGGTCGATTTCCCTTTGTCTACCTTTGGTTTTAACATTCTTAACTACAGTGCGACGAGACTAAGCCAGACTGCATGCGTTGCACACATGGACAGAGAGACGTACGTCGTAAGATAGTTAACCTGGATTAGACGACTTACCCGGCTCATAGTGTATATGGCCTGAGGGTGTGCCTGCACGGAAAAAATCCACTCCCAGGAAAGATTCAGTTGACCGCCCATCGACTGCAGGTTCCTCAGGACCTTCAGAATCATCCACCCCTCCTACTCGAGATCGCACACCACCAAGACGAGCCCCACCCGAGTTGAGTTTGCCGCCGCTGACTTCACGTCGCCCAAGGTAAACACCCCACCCCACCGGGCCATCGTTCATTCTGTTCACCACTTTTACAGTGATTCTTATCTGCAGTTACATCCGATAGCCACAGATTTAGACCGTCGTCAGCAGTATGTCATCACCCATTGTGCCCTCGATTGTTGCTGATCGGCAACTTTTCACAGTGGTGCGAGTATTGACCGAGGCAGTTCAGGTCCTGGATACCACCCCCCTCTGCACCACCCCGCCCCCAGCGCAGTGCTTACTATGATACCCGAGATATCTTCATACCCCACTCAATCACGTTACGACCAAGGATATGCGGGCCGTGTTGGTCCGACGAACTCTAGCGCTTCAATAATGCGTATGACCCACCACCAACCAATGAGCCAGTGGAATCAATCCATCTTGCCGTCCGTCGACCCCATTGAACCATACGTAAGATATATTTTCTTTCACTCCCGAGTGAAGGCGCGCTCAACCCCGTCATCATTGTAGTTCCACAATGTCCAAGAGAGGAACTTGGTGGGGCACTCTTCGCATAATGATCAACACGCTAGATACCAATAAGAATTTTTTTGTTCTTTCCTCAAAGATCCGTCATTACTGCGACAATTCAATAAGCTTCATAATGGCCGTCCCATCTGAGAATCCGGTCGCCGCTGCCAATCTTCCCCTGATATTCAGTCGCTTCCCTGGTGACCCATCTGCTGAAGCCCTACGAATGGCCTTGTTGGGTGTTGCGGCCATCCACCAATCATTCTTGCTGGTCCGAAGCGACGCCACACAACAAGGGGCGTCGGATATGATGCAACTCGCTCGCTCGTACCGAATGAATTCGAAGCAGCAACTTGCAAAAGCCTGCACTACCGTAGAAGGGACTCAGAGTGATGCCTCCTTGGCAGCTTCCGGCGCCATTGCGCTCATGGACGTAAGTCGATTGCCTCAAGTATACCCCTGGATAAGGGTTCCTACGGAATTGACAGATCTTTTCTGGCGGACGCAACTGGCTGAGAAATATGAACCTGGCCAAAACCTTGGTCAATGTTCGCGGTGGACCGGTTGCATTACTAGCCCATAGTTCAGCGTCAGGGTCTGTCGAGGCAAGCTCACGAACAAGGCTTCTTCTCGAAATTATCTCGGTGTATGATGTTTTCGGTAAAGTCTTACAGACCGTGACCTCCGGACGATTTATAGTCTACTCACGATATTCATGTAGGTAGTCTCGCAAGTGGCCAAGAGCCGAGCTTGTTGACCGACGGCTGGTGGTAAGCTCACCCTCGGCTACTGAATCCGTCCCCTTCAACCGTCTTCTAGGCTTGACAATACGAACAAGTCATATGTAGAGCAGGTGTTTGGTGTCTCGCGTTCACTCATCCCTCTTCTCGTACAGGTAAGTTATATTCACAACAGTCCGCACATTATATTTGGCTGAGATACGGGTGGTAGATCACCACATTCATTTCCCGAGCCTTGAAGCAAGATATTGCTCAGATTACAGAACATCTGGTCTCCGACAACACCAAAGAATGTCATGACCTGTACAATCTTTTGGATAACTGGACAAACCCTTCAGACACCATCTCCCTACGAATCCGAGCTGGTGACCGTATATATCAAAAAGCAAGCCAGGTTAGCCGTTTACAATGCACGAGAAAAATAGTTGACTTCAGTGTTTTACTGTACTAGATCATGCTCCTCCGGGACGTCCTTGGCGTACCACACACAGATCGACTGGTGCAACAATGCGCCAATACCGTTCTTTCTTTATGCTGGAACTGTTGTGAGAACAAAATGGGAGTCGAGTAAGTCCTCTCCTCTCGTCCTTTTTCCTCACAGCATTTATGAACTCTTCAGTCTGATCTGGCCCGTCATCGTCGCTGGTTCTAATGTCTTCCAGATGACTGACCGCAATCGTGTCTCAGACATTCTCGAGGCATTCAAGTACGTTTATTTATTCAATTCCCCTCGCCGCATCTCTGCTCATTCATGACAGAACGCAATGTAAGGCTAGTTATTATTCCGGATGGTCATCTCATTTTTTTCGTAGGTTGTTATGAAATTGACACCTCCGGGCAGATCGTGTTTGAGGTGAGTCTCACGTGGAATATTCCAGTCCGTCTGATGCGAATGGAAATAGGTATGGAGAAGGCTGGATCAAAAACTTCCCAGAGCGGAATGGCGATCTGTCATGGCTGACTTGGACCTGAATGTCCTTGTTCTGTAGTTCTCGACACTAAACCCACCTGATTAGACCAAGAAGCGTAGGAACGCTGCATGATATTACAACCGTCGTACTATACCATCCCTGGCGTTCTGACTGTTAGGTGTTAGTGTCGACGTCTTGGCACATGGGTTGATGAACGTTAACGGAGTTAGGAGCTGATGTAAAAGTAATCCTCTCACATATATGTTACATCAATAATCTAATTTCATACTTATGTGTTGCCGTGATGTTACCGCAACAACTTGACTTGTCTCTTATTCCGTTCACAAGATTTGATTATACGAGCAAGATGGACAGGCGCAGCGGCAGGCCTACAAGTTACCAGCAAGCCCACTCACAACATGCTCCTACAGTCGGAACCCTTCCACTCTGTGCACTAGCACGCAATTTCACGATCCTTTCCTCCAAACTCAACGCATCCACGCCATCCACATCCTCCTGTCCGGCATGGGAGCCACAAACCTTTGCCAAATTAAAACCTGCGCCTGACACTACGGACATGCAGTGGCTGTCGCCCATTCATCGCAGCACTTGTGCTCGCAAGGCAACTTGTCGTAGCCATTTCACATTTGCAGTATCTGCACTCGGCTTGGACGTCTGTTTCCATTTGCCTTGATGACAGTAACGTGGAAACGTTGCGGATTACGTTGGTCGCACGCAACGACAGGTAAAGGGTCGCGATTGATCTTTTGTGAGATTCGACCACCTGGTGCTAAATCTGTTAGCATATCTATATTCGGGGTCTCCCCCACCGCGAAGACGAAGTATCAGATGTGTTGACTGATGCTGAATATAGCAGAGGGTAGTTAGCAATTCTGATACAGCGATGGCGCACACGTGCCACGGACTTACTGAGCAAGCGACCATCTTTGAGTCCTTTCAGCGAAAATAAGTCTCTGCTGGTTGGGCAGGATGCCCTCACGATCTTGAATCCCGCTCTTCATTATGTTGATAGTCTCAGATAGGGAGATTGTTTTTCCCGTGAGCGTCTTGGCGAAGATAGTCACTTCCAAAAAAACATCAGATACCACGGCACGAGGTGACATGAGGACCTACTAGGGGCTACAGCCACGAGTTCGACTATCGCTTACAAAGGGTGGGTAATCCTCCAACTCGCACATAAGGATATGATCACTAGCACTTCCGTCAGAAATGCACATGGGGACTAAGGAATTCATGACATATATCGGACCTTTGAGCGGCTGTATCTGAATGGATGATCCATATTCAAGACCAAGCTGCCTTGCTGTCTTGAACATGTCGAGTTGGCGCCCCTTTGCATAAGATCGATAGCGATGTCGTATTTAGCTTCCCCCAACGTCCTTGAGAAAAGGTAACGACATGTAGCCGAACAGGTGAATTCCTCTGTCAACCGGCCCTCAACTGTGTGTGTATCCCTTCCCAAGTGGCATTGCGACAAATTCTGGGGAAATGCGGTTACGGCGTCGTCGAGTAGGTGGTCGAGCTTACAGCGAACAACTCCAGAAGATGTTGAGATAGCATTCTTAAAAGGAAGCCTATTAATTAATGTCAACAGCCGGCAGGCGACGTACCAGCCACCTAATTGATCGTACGTGACAATGCAACAACTAAAGGTCACTGAACACTTACAACTGCCCATTTGTATCCCCAACCGGCAGGTAATCCTGCTGTCCCGCAATGCTCGGTGCATCCTGAGGCAGGCCTGTCAACGCGTTGATTCCTCCGACAGAAAATTTCACGGCCGAAGTCCTATGGCTCGCTATGAAAGACATCCACATTGCTTTGCGTTGATACATGCTCTAACCTGCATTGCGGTTACAAGGGCTGTGTATGGAAATTAGATATATGAACACACGCCACCTTTTTGGAGAATTGATTTAGGGAGTGTGTCTGAAGCGCTCCCAACATTGCCGTTTAGAGAATTTTGGCTATCTTTGCTAGGCAAGGAACTGACAAAAGTTCGAATGGACCCACATTCGGAGGAAGAGCATGAATCTGTCTGTGTGATATTGTCAGATAATAGACGCAGAGGACGGATTGTCCTAAAAACTGGCGATCAGTACTTTCCTGGTCATCTTTAATTTGGATACAGTTACCTATGACATTCAAGTTTTACACCAACAACTTGAACTCCATGTTTGTGGCACAAATTTGCTTCGTTGACATAAGGAGGGCGTTTGTCTGCATGACTTTCTTCGGCTGATTATGCTAGAAGGAAAACGTGATGATAGAAGTGGAGGAGACCTACAGAGACACACGTGGTGGATGGTTAGGATCATCGACTGCAAATGATAAACGACAGACGCTGACTTACCACCATTTCGACGTACGCCCTGATTGCCCCTCTGCCACAACAACTTGATGGCTCATTTGAGTAGCCAAGATATCCTGGTAGACACTTTCAATAAATAGGTCGGGTCTTCTGGATTAAAGGGCACCTTTCTCCGCCATGAGTGGTCGCGTGAACCCTTGAAGAAAAACCTTCCGAGGTTGCATTTTGAGGTGTCACAGAGACGAAGACATCAATTAGCCCAGCTTCTTGAAGTGCGTATGGAGGAGGTGCATTTTGAGACATGGTAAGAGTGTCGTGCTACAACTCCGCACTGGCGGGAGAGAAAGCTTGGAGGCAATTTATTTCGTAATATACTACACCCGTCACTGTCTTCCACAACATCGAGCAGCAGCAATGGGTAAGCTGGCTAATACGCCTGCATGTACGTCTAACCAACTGTGTACCAGCTACATCAGAAGTCGTCAAGCTTAACGCCCTGCATTCGCCTCACCAGAATGCGCTCGAGGCTTTTGCTGTCGTCCTTCCACAAATCAAGCATGCAATCATCGCCTCGCGCCATGATTGGAACAAACATGAACCCAAGATGTGGTCGCGCGCTGGTAAGGTCCCAATCTGCCAATGTCAGACATGAGCTGTGATCGCGATTGTTCACAGAGGGCTTGTCGGATGCGGAACTGACGGCGTTTGCCCTCAACCAAGACTTGGTTGCCGTTCGCAGTGGAGCCACGTCTTACGGAACTGTCATCCTTGGGAAAATCAGAATCCCTGCCATTGAAGATGGTTTCATTCACGTCAGGTCAACTCTTCCATTCCAAATTCCCCCAGGGCTGTCACTGATTGAATTTCGACACAGAATTCACGACCCACCGAACAGGGTGCGTTACGATCTTCCTGTTAAGAAAATAAATCTGATAAGAATTTAGGGTGTAGGAGACGTCAAATTTCATTCTTTGTTCACAGATGAGGGGGACAGGGACACGGATGGTCATCCCACAACCTGGCGTGCCATCCAGGATCTAAACACGCCCCTTGAATTTTTCAATGAGTAAGTACGGGTCGAACGGATAACGTGTGATTCGTTGCACCGGAAGTATTTGTCATTTTTGAGATGCTGTTCCCGGTCAAGGAGATTTCTATTGGGTATGTAAACAGTACAAAAATGTACTAGTAGTAATGTTACAGGGAAAGAAGAGAAGAATTATGTGATAAAAGTTTGAAACCGTAACAACCCATAGTCCGCCGCCACATCAGCATGACATACAATCAACAGCATTGAAATAAAAATTGAATGACAGAGAATGAGAAGCATAGCGATATCAAGCCGCATAGAAAGAGCAAGACATTGTACGAATACTGTACCGTTGTGAACGAACGGACGTGCAAGCCGATATCGCCATGCAATGCTAGTATGAATACAAACTGGGTTCTGAAGAATAAGCAAAGGCACTCATTGTCGAAGAAATATAAACTCCCGATCCGGAGTTGAAGTCCGGCGGCGCATACGGTGTCATACACAGGGAGGTAGCAGTCGGGCCGAACGGCACCTTGACATTGTCGAGGCAGGACGTTAGGCATGTACCCCCGTTGCACGTTGGCATGAGCTCATCATTAAAGCTCGTCATCTGTATTGTTCGATCCCCTGAGGATGACTCCGTCGACGATGGAGAATAGGTAAGCGTTGGCGTAGCCATCGGACTCTGGGGCGGATTGTCAGCATATTGAGACCGCTCTGTAGTCATTGAAGTCGTCGGGGAACTCCCGTTGTCAACCATCGATAAACTCTGCCAAGGCGTGTTGTCCGCAGCCAGTAAGGGTGCCGTGTAGACAGGCAATGAAGTCGTCGCATGACTAAGTACGGCAGCAAAGTCGTCAGATGGAAGGGTGGCACATCGCCTGAGCCCACGTTGGGCGCCGTTCGTCTGCAGACTTGCTGGTCCCCTGTTGCTCGCACTTGAAGATAAAGGAGGCGGTAGGACCCTCCAGCTCGAAGATGTTTTCGAACCAGCGAGAAGATCGCCGTCACTTTTACTTCTAACTACGGCCCGCCCGTTGTTTGGACTTTGAGACGTAGGTGCGGTAGCGGAGGGGACCTTGCCAACCCAGAGTCGCCATTCGAGGGCGTCACCGAGTGCACGCTCACAACGTCCGATCTCACGAGGCGGTAGTCCAGATAGCTTGGCCCAGGCACGGTTGGAGTAGCATTTGTCCTGAGTAAACTTGGATGCGAGTATGAGGGATGCGAGGAATGCACGACGAGGGCACAAAAGGGGAGAAGGCAAAGGGGGGAGGGGGGGAAGACATGGACTAGGCGTTTTCGGTCGCCGCGTTGATGAATCCTGCGAAGAACCCAAGCCTTGCGGAATGTTGTCGATTTGCACGGTGTGCATGAAATCTTGATCGATAACGGTAGAATTCTCGGCCCAAGGTTCCATGTTCAATCCGGAGCCGACGTCCGGCTCTTCCAGCATGATCCGGCTTCCTGCTTCGGGCTCGCGCGTGACGCCAGCTTGTTCCTGCTGGACCAACTCCGGAACCTTGGACCGAATAGCCTCCAAATAGCATAACGCCGTCTGGAGGACAATTCCCGAGGTCCGGGATCGTCTGAGTACCTCGTGGACGAAACCTTTGATCGGAACTAGGTTCGGTTTGGAAGCCTGGGGAGATGCGACGGATTGGTGTGAGATGACGACGGGGGGTGAGGAGAGAGGATAATCGGGGGAAGGTTGGGTGGAGGGCGAAACGGGTGAGGGTAGTTGAGTGTTTCGACGGGGAAAGGGGGGAGGCTTGTATATATTATTGGTGATAGCGACTGTCACAGTGGCACGGGACGAGGTCATGAACACCCCAGGGATATCCTGGGGGTGCCATATTTCGCATAACGACTTGACGGCTTGATCTGTGAGAGAGTGAATGAGGTTATTACATGTGACGGGCAATGCGGCATAGTGAAAGACTTACCGACTAATCCTATGACATATTTATTCTTTTGGAGGTCACGTAGTTGATTGTCCCTAGGAGTTTGCGAGACTGAAGGGGGGAGAGATGATCTGAAACGATCGGGTTCGCATAGAGATAAAGAAGCAGATACTGAGATGGGGGGTGAAGATGATACAGAGGATGCTGGGGTATGGAGGTAAGAGGTAGAGGGGGAACGAGACGATATTGTTGTGGGTAGAGTATTGTATGGCTGCCAGCGCACTCGAGTGCGCGTTGCAGGAGGGGCCCTGTGGGCTAACGAATGCGATAAGGCGTGCATGGTAAAGAACTGAGCTGAGGTGGATAGACGAGACAAGACTAAAAAATGAGACGGTGTTCAGATGTGAATCGCATGAGCTGCTGAAAGAATAATAATAAGTGATTTTGTAGAAACCGGGGTTGAAATGGCGAATTTGAATGAGAACGGCGAAGACGAGGAGGCGATTGGTATTGACAGATACATCGTGACTTGATAAAGTCGAAGGATGCCCAAAGCCAATGGACTTTGAACTATCCGAGATTAATAAAGTCGAATCGCGGGATACGACAAGACTTTGGGTGCTGATGCTGGTGGGGGGAGGGGGTAATGGGTGAATGAGTCGAGGCTGTTCGACTCGGTCACTATTATAGGAGGACGCAGCACAACACAACCAAACATCTGTGGGAGTCAGCGCCACAACTCGTACACGCTTGGACAGAGCCATGTCCATGGCAGTGTAGCAGGACCCTCAGCCTGAGCTTTGTCTTTTAGGATCACCCGGGGAG
>QLPF01003327.1:0-19331 GCA_003314045.1 Hygrophorus pudorinus
CCCGAAGCTGGTTCAGGTGACTCAACAGCCCTCTGCTTCCCCCTCAACTTGGCTGAGGGCACTGGAGCCGTTTTCATCGGCATAAATCCTGCCCTGTACGATGTCGGTGGCTGTTGTTGCCTGACCTCGGCCTCAACAACCCTTTCTTTCTCTTTCTTCTCTTTCTTCTTTTCCTTCCCAGCCTTCTCCTTCTCTTGTGAAACCTCTGCCGCATCCTCTGGCTTGACCTTGACGGCAATTGACATGTCGCAGCTTCCCGGGGCACGTGAGACTGACCGACTTGTCGATGAGCCGCCTTCCTACCATCTTGGACTGCCAGGTTTGAAAGTCGGTGTTTCTGAATGAGCCCGATAGTATGGGTCTTCCAAAATCTGCCTATTGTGACAGGAGATAGAGTCGATGTCGACCTGGGTGTTGTGTTTGACCACATGGATGCATGCCAACCGGACACTGAGGAGAATCTTTGGTACGTGCACAGGGCGCTGGTACCGAGTGGATGTTTCCTTGATAACAGCCATCACCACTCTCTAAAGTTGAGGTCAGTTACAGTTCTGAAAAACACTGATTTTGTTACATACCAGCTCCCTCAACAGGTGGTCCGAGATCTCATCCTTCAACTCATCCATAGCGTTGTGACCAGCCTCGACCACCTCCCTCCATCGGTTTGCATATTTGTGTAGCATTTTCTGGTTTTCTGCCACCCCAGCATCTGCGAGATCGTGTCGTCCAGTGGTGTGAGTGCGGGCCATGTCGATTTGGTTGAGTTCTGAGGTCTGAGTGGGTAGTTTTTGATGTTAATGTGAGGGTGCCGAGAAAGGGACAAACAAGTGGCAAGAAAATCAATATCAACTTCAGAGCACGTGACCGATTCACCTTTACGCTTATTACAACTCGCCATCGCCGCGTACTACTAGTTATTTTATCTATGCAATGGAGGAACATCGGTCTACCTCAACAACTCTCCGTAAGGCCCTATTATATCACCGAACTTATTCAGCTGATGTCAAACATCATCAGCCAACATTGTATCGGCTCCAAAACACATTCATTTTGACCTGGACGTCTCGGACTCAAACATGACTGGGTTAGAGTTCGAGGCCTGTCCGGACATTCATAATTTTGGTAAGCCTCTTGAGATCCTCTCTTTCATGACGATGCTAAACCTCGTGAAGAGCACATCGAGTCCCATTCAGACGACATTTTCTCCTGGGGTGAACCTCATCACGCCAGTCCCAGCTCTCAACCTCGGGACCCTAACCATGGCAATGACACCCTAATGGACCTTGATTCTGAAGGTAGCGACTTCAATAATCTGCTTACCCAAACAGAGGTACATACCGATGCCGGTTTCACTCAGGCTGACAGACACTGGATTTTCGGTGAGTCAGAATGCACTGTTTCATAATGATTCTAAATTGATATGTATATAGGCATCAGGATCTCGGGTGTCACCGGAGTGTCAAACAGTCTCATTGACGATGAAGCCGACAAGGAGTTTGATTTTGGCACACCAGTGCCCGCACAGGGTAAGTTTTCACCTTTACTGACAGGTAGATCACTGAATGACTGGTCGTTTTTATTAGAGCTGGACTTGCCTTCACCGAGTCCTCCTCAGGTGAAGGGGGAGATAGACATGGGTGAAGTCCAGGATGATGATGACTCCTTCTCCTTCAGCCCCTCTGTCTCCTCGCCATATGCAGATTCCGAGGATGACGACGAGTTCTCTTTCGGCCCCCCTGTCTCCTCGCCATACCCAGATGCCGAGGATGACAATGAGTTCTCTTTCGGCCCCCCTGTCTCCTTGCCATACCCTGATGCTGAGGATGACGCCGCAGATCCCAACTATGAGGAGGAGGAGTTATCATTCAGCCCTCCTGTCCACATAGAGACGGACACGCCGACAGTGGGGAGTATCGAGGCCAGGGCTTCACAGCTTTGGGACGCCCTTCCTCCACTCATTCGGGATGTCCAGGCCGAGGAATTGGCGGACATGGCACTGAGCCAGCTGTCAAATGGCCATCACATTCAAGCATCCCTGCTACTGCAGGACATGCATCGCTCGGTGGCCATTCTTTGCCTCCAAGAATGTGCCATGCAGAAGGTTGAGAATTTGCTCCAAAGATGCAAAACTGTGGAGAGCGGGAAGGAGACAGACTAAGTGTGAAGGACAGAGGGTTATGTATAGTTATAATAGCATTGTAGTATTATAATTGTAAAATCAAGCTACTAAACATTACATTCCTGTAAACCAAGGGGGAATAGGAGACACCAAAACATGTAGACTGCAACCGAAGCCAACAACTGTTTGTCAGAAGCTTATAATAGTTGTTCTAAATGCCAAGACATGTTGCATGTTCAACGGGAAAATGCCATATTGGCCAATCGGGGTTGAATGGTACACTGGAATATGAGCCAACCAATCTCTAATGAGAGAATTCAATGATGAGAATGTCGGCCGATCTATCTATAATGAAGCAAGTCAATAGGGGTAGATCCATCTTCAATGAGAAAACCCAATGTCAGCCAACCTATCTCTAATGAGAAAGTGAAATATTGGCCGATCCATCTCCAATGAGAAAACCCAATGTCGGCCGACCCATCTCCAATGAGAAAGTGAAATATCAGCCGATCCATCTTCAATGAGAGAGCCCAATGTCAGCCGACCCATCTCTAATGAGAAAGTGAAATATCGGCCAATCCATTATCCATGACAAACGTCCTCATAGGCCGACTCATCATTTACGACTACAATACTCATATCGGCCAATTCATCTTTAACGACTACAATACTAATGTCGGCCGATGTCCGCTGTCCCATCTCTAACGTGATTTTGTCACTGTCCGCTCCCCCATCTTAGACGGACTAAGTCACTGGAAGGGCTGAATTATCTATATGATCTATTCACTGCACCTCACGACCATGCACACCTCAGATTACTAATCTGAGGCTAAATCAAGTCCTGTCATGGTTGAGACTAATAATGATAATCTGATAGCATTCTGTGAAATAACTAGAGCTGTATAACAATCCAAAGATAAAGAAGGCCTGCAAACCTGATGATAAATGATAATTTCCTGAAATAATCAAAATCATGTATTAAACAATGATGTTGTGATTGGGGAGTGAGAAGCTACAAGACATTGAATAGAGGACCTACACAATCTGGGACAATAATTATCACTGTGGTTGTAACTGATGGCCCAATCCCTGAAAGCCTGGTGAAAGTGACAAATCTCAGAAATAATGGCAGCCCAGTTGTGACTGCAGGAAATGATATCTTGGCAGAATAATTTCATCTGGATTGTCATGGCTAATAATCCATGGCCAAGCTTCTGTCAGACTTGAAAAAAATAGCATTGAAGTAAACTAATTACAGGTTTATTGCAATCCCCTGTAGCCATGGCAAATCTCCTGCAAGGCTGGTAAAAAAATGAAATAATTCTCCTGTCAAGATAACCACTTGTAACAGATGGCAAATCTCCTGCAAGGCTGGTAAAAAAATGAGAATTTTCTGAAATAATTCCCTTTCAAGATAACAACTTGTAATGCATGGGAAATCTCCTGCAAACCTGGTGATAAATGAGAATTTTCTGGAATAATTTCCCTGTCAAGATAACAACTTGTTATGCATGGTGACTCTCCTGCAAGCCTGGTGATAAATGAGAATTTTCTGGAATAATTTCTCTGTAAAGATAACAACTTGTAACATGTGGTCATTCTCCTGCAAGCCTGATACAAAGTGGACATGTTCTGAAATAATTTCTGTCTCATTTTAATCATTGATAATCAAAGGCCAAACACTTGTAGGGAATAGCAGGGGTATTTTGACTCAAGCCAGGGGTATTGCTATATCTCTACAGATTACAGGGAGATTGCCCTCAACAAAATTGTAGCATATAAAGCATATATCAGGCTATGTATCATGATATCGGGGGTACAGTTTTTATCATATGTAGATGGCAAGGGTCTGCCATTATAGCCAGGGGTACAAGATATCTGGGGGTTTTTTGAATTTCTGCACCCCTGGGCAAATGCATCATTTGATTATGATCAAAACTGTACCCCTGATATCAAGATTCATAGCCTGATATATGCTTTATATGCTACAATTTTTTTGAGGGCAATCTCCCTGTAATCTGTAGAGATATAGCAATACCCCTGGCTTGAGTCAAAATACCCCTGCTATTCCCTAAACACTTGGAAGCCTGATACAATATGAGAATGTCCTCAAATAATTAATACATATTGTAATTGCAGCTCAGAAAGTGAAATACTGATTATATAATTGTAAGGCCAGTTATGGCATTACAGATGGTTAGCAGTCTGCTGACCAATTGTCAACTCCACCTGGATATACCAGGGTCCCCCTGATTTCCTGATGTACTTGGGAATCTGGGGCTGGCAATTGAAAATAGAGTGTGGGCAATTGAGTTTCCGGTTGCGGCAATTGTGCGCAATCCAGAATCTGGGTGCGGCAATTGATCTGGGTGCGGCAATGCAAATCCAATGTGCATACTTGGGAATATGGAGCTGGCAATGGAAAATACACACATTGGATTTGCATTGCCACACCCAGATTCTGGATTGCGCACAATTGCCGTAACCAGAAACTCAACTGTGCACAATTGCTGCAACCAGAAACTCAATTGCCCACACTCTATTTTCAATTGCTGACACCAGATTCTAGATGGCGCACAATTGCTGCAACCAGAAACTCAATTGCCCATACTCTATTTTCAGTTGCCAGCCCCAGGTTCTCAAGTACACACATTGGATTTGCATTGCCACACCCAGATTCTGGATTGCGCACAAATGCTGCAACCAGAAATTCAATTGCCCACACTCTATTTTCAATTGCCAGCCCCAGATTCCCAAGTACGCACATTGGATTTGAATTGCCGACACCAGATTCTGAATTGCGCACAATTGCCGCAACCAGAAACTCAATTGCCCACACTTTATTTTCAATTGCCGACACCAGATTCTGAATTGCGCACAATTGCCTGGACTGCATTTTCAGTTGCCGACACTGGTCCTGAATTGTGCACCATTGCCAGGACTTGTCACCATAATTTTACTATATTATTTTATGAAAATATATTAAATATTATTTCTCCATGTTTTCCAAGATATCTTTCACATTATTTTCTCCTTTTTTCCATTCCAGGATTTCAAAATATCTCTCAACCATATTTTCTACATTTTTTCAAAATATCCCTCCATTGAAACCTCAAACATCACTGTGATAACATTTTATATTCTTTTGCGGTCATTATCTAAAAATCACATTCAACTCATTTTATATACAATTTCACATTTCTTTTGCATATTTTATCCATTCTCTTCCCAAGACAACTTTAATAATATTGAAAAATTACACTGGTTCATATTTTAAATATAAATTATCATTCTATACTAATACCTTCAACATGTAACTTCACTCAACATGTGATTGGGAATTTAAAATATTTTTTCAGTTTTTCCCCTTCTGATATCTGAAAAGGTCTGAAAAGATATAATGCAGGGTATCTGGAAGGTATCATAAGAACTCTTTTAAAAACTACTATCCTAATTTGAACACAGCTATTTGACATATTATTCAAAATATCTTCATAATATCTCACTCAAAGAAAAACTGAAGTTATCTGGGATTTGTTTAGAGTAATTTTCAAATATGTTCAAGATATCTTGTCTGAAAATATTGTGTTATGCACCTTGTGTGTATGATGTCCAGCTCACAACCATCAAGCAGGGACATGTATCGAGAATCGGTTATTTAGAGGGCTAGTGGACGTAGTAGACATCAGTTAACATGGACAAGTGATGTGGTGGGGACATACCTCGTCCCTCCCGCGCGAACCTCAGGGTAATAGACTGCCCACAGGAAAATCATGCACAAAATTCGAAACCTTTCGTTTTCAAAAAAAGGAGAACGTCACGCGCCCAACCGGAAAGCCTGAGTAAAGTCATCAGTCCAAATCCCAATCACACAGGATTTCACACACCATTACTTCAAAACTTCAAACCAACCTTTTCCCCGTCCGCTTAGACGCCTCATTCGCAGCCTTCCGACTTTTACTAACACTATCACCAACACGCTCAGGCCTCTCCAGCTTACTCTTGCTCGTGCTCGGCTCCGGCCCCAAAATCACTACCCTCAACGCCCACACCAACAAGCGTCCCCCAACCCCAATGAGCACCCCACACACGCACGCGACACCAAGTAGCACATACACAGGCTGCAGCACATCGAATAAATACGCCGTAACGTTATACGGGACATACAGGAAGACATCGAGCACGGTGTCGAAGATGGTGAGGAGGGGCGCAATGAGGTAGAGGAAGATGGGCACGGGGAGGAGGAGGAGGGCGGACGTGGGGCGGTAGATGAGGTTGGTTGTAAGGGCGGTAAGGGAGGAGCGGAGGTAGGAGACGGGGAGTGCGCGGGCTATTGGAGGTGGCGGAGCAGTAGCAGACATCGTGACCAGATCTAGCATTGTCCGTTGGATATTCCAACGTCCAATATATTAATCCACTCGGACTAGTCGACTCTTCTCCGATTCACTGGCAGAATCAGCCGCAACGCCATGATTTCACCTGCTTTGACTTCTCCGAGTCCGAAGCGAGTAATCAGCGTGTTTTCCGCCGATGTCCAATAATGTCATCCCTTTGAGCCTCATCTGAATTGCCAATTCAAATGTTCCCGGAGTCGTCCGAGTCAGCAGCGGCAATCAGTATAAAACACTGATGTTTCCCGTCAAAGTCTTCAGCTGGACTCCCCTCAATCATCTTCACTGTGCTGGTCACACCTTCAAGTTGCAATCCCATCCATCACACATCTTCATATTACTATTACCTCAATGCTTACCTTCCATTTTTTTCTTAGCATCTGTGCGCTGCTTCCCGCGACTGCTGCCCCATTGTCGGTAAGTCGCCACCCCACCTCGAACTGAAAATCTGCTTGACACTACCCATGCAGACTCGGAGTCGCTTTACAACTGCGGTAAATTCGAAGGCTCGTCGTGCTGTATGTTGATAACAACATATATACTGATACGGCATAGCCGCTGATCGTTCATTTCCCGCCTGACACCTTGCCGCCCCATGAGCACAATGAAGTGAAGCGCAGAATCACTGATCACCAAAATAAACTTGGTCGGGCGGATCCCCGCAAGAATGCACCAGCCACCTACATGGACCTGGGCTGGCACGACGCCGGCATATTTACACCTGGGGCGTGACGGGAGCATGTCAGGTTTCATTACCTCCAGGCAGAACATGCTCAAAGACGCCAGGTTGGAACTGCAGTTTCAGTCTCCAGGTTCAAGGTGCTTTCCTGCTGTCCCGTGATTCACAAGGCACTATAACTGATATTGTGCATGCCATGAAGGTGCAGATTGATAGCCTCTTTTCCACATTGTTGTCGGATGCACAGAGATCAGAAATTACTGGAGCAGTTCGACAGGCGTATGAGAACCTCCCAACTGCTGACAAAAGAGCCCTGTTGGTTGCGCATGGCTGGGAACTTGACCCCATCAACCAATTAACGGACCAGACGTACTCTTCCACCCACCATGAACCCCAAGTCAATGATGGTAACCGGCTCGGGGTACATCTAGCCAGAAGGCCTCTGACGGTGTCGCAGTACCTCGGTGTGCCGGAAGATCAGAGATCGCTTATCGAGGGCCACATCCGCCAACACCACGCAGACTTGGACGTCACCCACCCAGACAAGCCGGCCAATTATGCCTGTGTAGTCTCGGATCAAGGTTGGTGGCTAAATAGGGGGAGGTATAAGGTCGATGTGACATTCCATAAAGTACCGACGCCCTGCGCGTTAACAGGACGCGAGGTGTGCGTGAACGCCTCCAATTCGATACATTCTATCCCCTTCGACCCGAACGTCACACCATGGCCTCAGACATCCGGAACTGGTGCTGGGACCTGATAGCAGAATGTATTGTGATAGCAGGGAAGACTAAGGTCTGGAGGTGCATAGCACCGGGTTGAAACTTGGTCTCGCTAGTCAGAACCAGCTGCAAAGAGTGTGGTATTCACATACTCGCATACGACGAAACGATAAATTCGTTCAATTTGACCACAAAGTAGCTTGATCTGATCCACATGAGCTGCAGTATTTTGCAAACGGTTGGCTAAAACGGGTGTAGCTTGGAGGCTGCGCTTTCCCTTGTGACTCGACATCGCGGCAAGAGTCCGGAAGAAAATTCAAGAAATACAGAACGAAGAATGTGGCGATCAATGTCCGCTTCGTACTGTTTCAGGAAAATTGGTCATTACACCAACGATGTGACAGCATAGGTCGAAAAAACCATCCAACCGTTGGACTGAGTGTTTTCTTCATCAGTACCACTCTGGGTTGCCCGGACTTCACAACGAGGTTGGTAAATCACATCGGTTCGGTCGGTTCGGCAGGTTTGTGACTGTTAAATATCGACTCCGAGTCGGACCCTCGACGGAAGGGCGTCTGTGTAATTACCCCTGTACTATTCATTCTAAAGGGCACGAAATCTAATCTGTGCGTCTGCATTGTCACGGTGTTGACTTTAGTACAGTACTAAGAGCTGACAATCCCGCACCGTATTCAGATCGGTTTCGGCAACGATTCGACATGAATTGTTCAAGTTGGTGGCGGTACGGTCACGGTGCGGTTGCGGCGGAAATGATACTGATTTCTAATCTGATTCAATCTTTCGCCATCGATATCTATTTCTAGCGGAAGCCTGAGCCTATTTAAGCCCCTTCGTCTCACCTCGTATAACCAAACTCTTCCCACATTCACCTACACCCCACACTTGATTTATATTTCATATTATGGGTTGGTTTGACAGCGACTCTGACCAAGCACAAGCTTATGACGAGGTATGTCCCCTGATATCGGTGTTGCGCCCACGTATAGATGACCAACTCCTTCAGTACGGTAACACCCCCCACAAGGCAAGCGTTACCCATGAGCTGCTCGCTGGTGCGGCTGCTTTCGAGGTAGGTTCATAACTAATCATACTGCATCCGTTGTCGATGACGTCTCGCTTCTTCAGGCTGCCAAGGCCTACGAGAACCACGTAGCAGAGAACGGCCAACCCGATAGCCACGCCACGGCCAAGGAGCTCGTGTATGTTCACTCGTCATGATTCTCGTCGATGCCTCTCACATGCCATCCCAGCGCTGGATTCGTCGGTGCCTTCGTCGACCGCGAGGTCGAGACCAAAGGCGTAAGTGTTCTACATCCCCCGTCTAAATTGTGAGGATTGACGACAAATGTCCGCAGCTCGATGCCATTGACAGGCAGAAGGCCAAGCATCACGGCAAGTTGTCAAACCATATTACTTGAACTTGTACTTATCAGCGTGCCGTTACAGCCAAGCAGCAAGCTGAGGAAGCTCTCGCCCAGGAGTACTCAAATGATTATTGAAGAAGATGAGGTGGTATTTTTCTATCGTGTAATTTGTACTTCGTGAAGTGTAAATGTTGGAAATTGTTCAGTCTTGTTACAAACGAGTAGTCCGATTCAAATCCTATTGTGTACCTGCCGCGCAGCTGATTGTACCATTAGAACATCTGTCCCGGGAGTAATTGTGCCCTAAATCTCCTGATATGATCTGTATTGTATTCAAGTTGTGATGCTAAATTCGTTCTCGTGAATGCTACCCTAGTACGTGACATTGTCAAATACAACAATGGATGAAAGCAGATGTAGTATACAGAAAGCTTGAAATCAGAGTGTTAGTTTTTAGTCCGGGTGTAATGAACTTCGAGCCCAATGAGGCAGTGAATAGCCCGACGACACAATCAATCGATCAATCCGAAAATATCGAAATGGGCCTGTGTAACGGCGCAGGCGACATTGCACCGAAACTCTGTCCCCGGCGACGCATATCCTGGTTCACATAACCTCCTTCTGCACGGGAGGACGGCCGTGAAAATCCAGCCGCGGTCGCCGGTCGTGTAGGCGGATCTGGATACGTAACGCCTGGTGGGATAGGAGCCAACGCATAACTTGGTCCGGGCCGCGGGGACGCAGCTGTGGCCGGAGCAGGAACGGGACCAAGAAAAGAAGGTTCCGGCTTGACGGCTGGCGTGGGTAGTTGTTCCTGTGGGAGAGAAACTGAGGGAATATCCACCTTGTTCACGAGAACGAGCGGAATCCCACCGGGAGGGGCATGTGTTTCCGAGAGGTAATGCTGCTGTGGAGCCGATTCGTTGGGAAGAGGGCGGTTTGCGTCTTCTGGGCTAAGAAGGTTGGGATGTACTCGCGATGTTTGAGAGTGCTCAGACGGTGACTTTGACTGTTACGCAGAGTAACGTCAAGGGCTGATGGTAGATGAAAAATGTCATACGCACTGGTGGTTCGACTGAAATGGGAGGTGGGCTGGAGCTACCTCGATTATTGAGCCGTTTTCCAAACAGCCATTCGATGACTGGAGACTGCGGCCTCTTGACGTATGTTGCAAGTGGCGGGCGGGTCAGATCCGCGACTCGCTGGGCAACTGTGAACGGTGATGTCACTTCCACAGTACCACGCATTCTTGAAGACTCTTGCTGGTAACGCTGCTGTTGCTGAGAATCAGGACGCTGAATATCCCGAATCAAAAAGAAGATAAATGGCATCATTTTACAAGAGGTTGAAATTAGCGTACGTCATTTGGCACCCTTCCATCAGTGCTGTTGCGCGGTGTGAGTACATCGGGGTTCGCGCTTCGCCACTCCTCTACGATTCTCTCGCTCTCAGGCTGACTGGGCCTCCCTCTCGAGCTCAGGCGCGGCGTACGTGATCTGTCTCTTCTGTCGTCTCGCTCACGTTCGCGCCCTCGCCGTTGCTCGGCTGCAATATTCCGCGCGGAGTATACATCACCAACATTCCCGTTCCGTTCCGACTGCTCGGATCTCTCATTCCGCGGTGGGCTGACGAGATCGTACTGGGATATCCTTGTCGACCCTCTCGATGCACCCGAGTTGGACCGTGGGCGAGACTGGGGCACCGCAGACCGTGGCGCAGATGCATCAGCGTACGCGTAGTCCCGAGAGCGGACCTGCGGGTGCTGCTGTCTAGACGAAGGACGGTGTATGGAGCGCCTCTCTGCGGTTTCGGTTCCGTCGAGAGAGCGGGTGTTTGTGCGTGGCGTGGGGTTTGCGTCCACGGGGATGGAGAGCTCATGCGGAGGCGGAAGGGCGATGAAGGAGTTGCCATCTGCGGTGGGTATCCAGCCATCTGGAGGAATCTCGACGGAGGGATGGGAAGGTGATGGAGCAGAGTTCCGGTAGGGGATGGGGTGGATGTGTTCGGGGCTGCGGGATGGTGAGGGAACGGGGATGGGGACTGGAGCCGGGGTTTGTATTTGACCGGGAGGCGGTGTCATGGACGTTGTTACAGTCAGTACGGGTGGGGCTGGTGTTCGAGAGGCGGTGCGGGGGTCGCTTAGGCTGCGATCACGCTGCGATCTACTGATGATTTGAATGAGCCGGATGGAATAAATAAAATGAATGGTACTTACGGGGTTGACGACGGGCGTGATCTCTCTGGGATGAGGTCTCGTGTCGGAGATTGTGTTTGTTCTTCATAATCTTCATCCGGTTGTGGCTCCTCGTCGTTCTCGTAAAATTCTTGTGTCGTAGCTACTCGCCTGCTGAAGGCCTGGCCATCTTCGTAACCAGCGGATCTACCTTCCTCGTAGCCCAACGTCCTACCACGCCGCAAACCATCTTTGTATCCCAACTTGCGACCCTCCTCTTTCGCGATCATGGTGGTTTTCTCCTCCAGAAGATCCCTCGCCTTTGTTCGGGCCTTGGCGGCATCGATCTCTGCGTCGTACTTCTGTTTCTCCACCACCTGCAGGATGTCCTGTGCCTTGAATATTTCATTCTGGGCAGCCTCGAGCTGAATTTTGTACAACCTCAGTTCTTCCGAGATGCGTGCGAGATCCTGATCAGCACGCTCTTTTGCATCCAGCGCTGACCGCAGGCGGGTAACATAGGCTGTGGCACGACGTTCTGCATTGTCTGCACGTTGAGTTTCGAGCTCAAGACGTTCCGATGTGAAGAGGAGCAGAGTACTTAGTTTCTTGCCGTCATCGCGATCTTCGCGTGACAAGAGACGGCGAGAAGAGTCGTTATCGTGGCGTTTGGATTGATGGAATCTCTTTGTGCGTCTTGGGGGTAAGATCTGATCATGATCTGAGGGAGAAGTGGAAGAATGGACCTCTTCCACGACTATTCTGAGGAGATAACGTCGGTAATAATAAACAATTGATTGGGTTTTAAAAATACCTTTGGTTGTCATCGTGTCGCAAGGACATGGGAGTTGAGGGTAAAGGTTTACATGGTATAAAGTCGAGACTTCATGGTAAACACGTGTGGTGTGCATGGCCATGATCGCGGAGTTAAAAGTTAATTATTTGGTTCGAGTTTTACGATTCAACAAAGCCAAACAATAGTAACCGGCATTAACCGGAAGTTTCAAGAGCCGACAAGATCCGAGTTGGATGATCACATGTTCTGATAAAAATCTAATTTATTCTATTCGCCTCCAGAACTCTGAAAGTGAGTTGCTCGTCGTTGCTCCTATATATTCTGAAGCGAGCTAACGTCCCCACAGAATCTGCCCCTCGTCTGGCTCGTCGTACTCGTCGTCGAGACGCTCTTTATTGCTCCTAGCATTGAACGGACATAGTAACCTAAACAGGCAAACCCTCTTATCTTTGCGACCAAGCTTATCGTTACAGCATCACATCTATATACCGAACAGATCTATCATGTCTCACGGTTCTTATTCTTCACACTCTGCCTCTATCATGACCGAAGACGAAGAGGACTGGGAGGACTACGTCAAAGGAGGCTATCATCCTGTAAAAATCGGCGACTCCTTTTCAGACGACCGGTACGAGGTCGTCAGGAAGCTCGGCTGGGGTCACTTTTCCACCGTGTGGCTGGCGAAAGACCACAAGTAAGATAGAGCGTCTTTGTCACAGATCTTCTTTCTTTGATCGAACGAATCCGCTTATCTGTTTATCTGCCAATAGAATGAATCGTCATGTCGCACTCAAAGTCGTAAAGTCGGCACCCAGATACACCGAAACGGCCCTTGACGAAATCAAGTTGCTCCAACGACTCATCACCTCTTCTACACCACCCGTAGCACCCACTCCCGCGAATCCGCACCCTACTCCTTCTCCGTCGCAAACCCATTCGGGTCGCTCCCATGTCATTTCCTTCCTTGATCACTTCAGGCACAAAGGACCGAACGGCACTCATGTTTGCATGGTATTCGAAGTTCTCGGAGAGAATCTTCTCGGACTTATCAAGAGACATCAAAATAAAGGAGTCCCGATGCCACTCGTCCGGCAAATCGCAAAACAGGTGCTTTTGGGCTTGGATTATATGCACAGATGTTGTGGGGTCATCCATACCGGTTCGTTCTTTGTTCCGTCTGTCGTCTCCGTCTGACAACACTTCCCAGACTTAAAACCCGAGAATGTCCTTATTTGCATAGATGACGTAGAGTCCATCATCCAATCCGAACTCGCCAATTCTTCCCAGAATGCGCTCTCACCACCAAGTAAACTCGTCGGCGTACCGCCTTCAAAAGGACGTGGCGGTAACCAGACACCTCGCTCCGAATCCGTATTTATCACGGGCTCGCAACCGCTGCCATCACCGTCTTCCTCCTTCGGCTCGAGCCCAATGTTGGACAAGTGGGCCTTCACCATGAGCAAAATCGATGGCGAAGGTTCGGATGGCAAACCGTCTTCTTTTGGTAGCGGCAACGATGGGAGGAGCAAGGATGTGGTCGATCGCGACCTAGACGATTCTACAACTAACAGGGCGAAAAGAGCAGATTCCACAGAGTTGACCGCCGCAGCCAAGAACATATCACTTTCCAACAAGGACCCGAATGGTTTTGGAGAAAAGACGTCCCCACACCCGGTGAACCCCCCAGGGCCTTCCTTACTCACCCAACAGGCACCCATGCACCCCACCATTTCGTCCTCAGAACAACGCATGCGTCCACCATCACTTTCAGAGTTACCTGTCGTTGACGTACCGCTTTCCACCTCGGTTATGTCTGTCGATTCCCGGGATACATACTCCACATCCAGCGTCCTCGAAACTAGCGAACGGATCACCGTCAAGATTGCCGATCTTGGAAACGGTTCGCTTTGTTGACCTAGTTCGGTCTTTGAGTTAATCTGCCCCGTTTTAGCTACCTGGACGGAACACCATTTCACGGACGATATCCAGACGCGGCAATATCGGTGTCCGGAAGTGATTCTCGGTGCGAAATGGGGGACCAGTGCTGATATCTGGAGCATAGCGTGTGTGGTACGTCACCTGTTCGTGCCTCACGCCGCTTGCGTAAATAAATCTCTCGACGAACAGATTTTCGAACTTATAACGGGGGGTGACTATCTCTTCGACCCAGCGTCGGGCTCCCGTTACAGCAAAGACGACGACCACATCGCGCAGATCATGGAGCTCATGGGTGAGGTCCCGAAGAGTATCGCGTTTTCGGGCAAGTACAGCTCGGAATTCTTCAACCGCAAAGGTCCGTCGTAACCTCTTGTACACTAATCACTCATCAACACCTGACTTCAGGCGAGCTGCGGCATATCAACAAACTTCGTTACTGGCCCCTCGAAGCCGTCCTGCATGACAAGTACCTCTTCCCAAAGGAAGACGCGGACGCTATCGCTTCATTCCTCACCCCAATGCTCCGTCTCCACCCGGACAAGCGAGCCAAAGCCAGCGAACTCATACACCATAACTGGCTCGACGGCATCTTGGTACAGGGAGAAGTCGACGTCATTCGCAGGGCGGAGGAGGAGGAGGCGCGGAACAGGGAGGGTTCCGTCAGCGGGGTAAGCGCCACTGGCGTAGACGAAGAAAGAGACGAAGAAGGGTTAGGGACCGGTTCAGGCGAGGGCCCAAGGCACCGGAGGCGGATTTCTGTGTTGAGCCAATCGGAGATAGACGCGATGAAACCCGTGGACGATATACCTACCCAGGGTGATGCAGATCCCGCCCCGCTGGAGTACCCGCACGTCCCCCACGCTCGCCATCCACCCATCCTTTCTGCGGCGCCCGTGCCATCGTCTGCTGCAGGGAAAGAGAACGCGTTCGTGCCGGTGAGCGTTCCAGTCCCGGGACCGGCGCGTGCACCAGCTGGCCCTACAATACACATGGCACCGGGGAAACGTAGAGGCTGATGCGGTCCGCGTATCGCGTCGTTGCCATTTTTATGTACTTGTGCGTATGCAATGTATGTGGATGTAGAGTCCGTGTTGTTTCGATACAGGTTGATAATGTTTTTTTTTTTGGTCTCCGCCGGCCCTTCCCTTCCGCTCTTGCCTGCATCCATTTCCTTACCTATTACTATTACGCACGACACTATCATAGATCCTTTCGATTACATACCACGCAAAGGTCTCTAGTTCCGTGCTGTTGAGTCCAGTGCCTGCGCGCAATCACTCCCCTCCAAACTATCAATTACTGGCTGCGGGGCGACGTAAACATCACGACGACCAAGTCCGGACATTATGCTTGCAGTCAACCAGCAAGCAAAAGAAGATCTTTCTTTTCGATTAAATCGATCCTTGTCATCGTACGTTGGTGGTTAGCTACTTTGCCATATGAACTGACTTGCTTTTGGGTTTGACAAGAGTTCCCTAATTCGTTGATCACTACACGCTGAGAAGTCTGGCGCAATCACCTCACTATCATGATATACACCACGTCCAGGCAAATATCGCGGAGCGACCACATCGTTGTATGTTTCCATGAATGTCTAACTGCTCATAACATCTGAATCTGTGGATGAGGTAGGGTATCAAAACCTCCGGGCTTCCGGGTGCACGACGCACACCACCAAAGAGAGCACCGTTACTGCCCATTACCGATTGTCTTACTAACACGATAGTCCACTTCTATAAGAGCGTAACGGTCTGCGTTCTTTCGTCCCAGCATCAACGTGCATAACCACAACGATGTCTGCGAACGCGCAAAACACCGACCCACTTGATCGAGAGCTCGACGCACTCATCGTGGGGGCAGGATTCGCCGGCGTGTATCAGCTTCATCATCTGCGCAAGTTGGGCTGTTCCGTCAAGGTCTTCGAAGCTGGTAGCGATTTGGGAGGCGTCTGGCATTGGAACTGCTTTCCCGGCGCTCGCGTGGACTCTGAAGTCCCCGTGTATGAGTTCTCGATGGAGGAGTTGTGGAAGGACTGGACCTGGAGAGAGCGTTATCCGAGCTTGACAGAACTCCGCGAGTATTTTCACTATGTGGACAAAAAACTCGACCTCAGCCGCGATATCTACTTCAATACCCGCGTCCTCTCCGCCCAGTACAGCTCAGACGCCGATCGCTGGGCTGTCACGGCGCAAGACGGTACCATGATACATCCTCGCTTCCTCATTCTTTGCACAGGTGTCGCATCCAAGCCCTATGTTCCTGACTTCAAAGGTCTAGAGACCTTCGAAGGAACTCATACCCACACGGCCAGATGGCCACAGGAGGGTGTTGATTTGAAGAACAAGCGTGTTGGGGTCATTGGGACCGGTGCAAGCGGCGTCCAGGTTATCCAGGAAGTCGCTCCCGAGGTCGCACAACTGACGGTTTTCCAACGCACGCCCAATCTCGCATTACCCATGAATCAATCTAGCATAGACGAGAATATGCAGGAGGAAATGTGTGCGACCGTTTTCCGCACACGCAGGCAAACATATGCCGGCTTCCAGTTTGACTTTGTCAACAGGCTCACCTTCGACGTCTCGCCTGAAGAACGCCATCTCTTCTTTGAAGATCTCTGGGCCCGTGGGGGTTTACGCTTTGGCCTTGCATCGTACCCAGACATATTCTTTAATCAGCTTGCAAATGACGAGGCCTACGCATTCTGGCGCATGAAGGTTCGAGCGCGACTTCACAACCCTGAATTGCGTGAAAAGCTTGCTCCCACGATACCCCCCCATCCATTCGGTACCAAGCGCCCCAGCTTAGAACAGGGCTACTTCGAAGTCTTCAATCAACCCAACGTCAGGCTCGTTGATCTCCAAGAGAACCACATCCTCGAAATCACCCCAAGGGGTGTCCTGACCCATGATCGCACCGAGCACGAACTCGATGTCCTCGTTTTCGCTACTGGCTTCGATGCCGTCACCGGCGGTATTACACAGATCGATATCCGTGGGACAGACGGCATCCTCATACGCGACAAATGGGGAAACGCGCTATCCACAAATCTCGGTTTAATGACATCCCGTTTTCCAAATATGTTTTTCCCGTACGGTCCCCATGGGGCTGCCTTGTGCAACGGGCCCACTTGTGCGGTGCGTTTTTCACGACCCTGACACATCGCACGAAAGCACGTCTAAATGCCCCCCGCCGCCGCGGTGCAGGAAATGCAGGGCGAGTGGATCGTCGGCTGCATCGCCCACATGCGCCGCCACGGCCTCACGCGGATCGAGGCTGCCCAAACGGCGGAGGACGAGTGGACGACGCTTGTCAACGCCACGTGTGCGACGCAACTCTGGGATAAAGCCAACTCGTGGTTTATGGGCGCCAATATTCCGGGCAAGGCTGTGCAGTCGATGGTTTTCACCGGCGGGCTACCGTTTTATGACCGGGTGTGCAGGGAGAGCGCTGAGAAGGGGTATGAGGGGTTTGTGCTCTCAGGAAAGGGGTTGATGATGGTCTAGGTGTGACTACTGCATTTCGGTGGGGCGTGGTTGCTGATAGTTATCAGAGCCAGCGCGAGATCGTGTTATAGGCCGAACACTCAATTGTACTACACTTTGCTGAATCAGGGGCGTTTTTCTCTAATGAGTCCAGCGGCAGTAGGATGAGCTGGTGAGATCTGATCTGTCGAGCGATGGCGAGGACCACGCGAGACCGACAGTTGGGTACTTATCATAACCCCCGGGTTCTATGATCAGCGAATCGAACAGTAGGGTGTCAAGAAATGTGGGTGGGTGATGAGTCTTATTCGATAAGGTTTGATTGTGCAGAGATGCGGCTCCTGGGGTGTCAGAAAGTGATCAGCTGGCTCTGCTCCCGAGTAGTATTTATGAAATACTTGAATGAAAATAACCTCTTCCCAACCTCACAAGACGTCAATTGACATCGTGGCACTTCTTGCGTGGTAAGAACAGGCGGGGGTGGAGCTGCCTAACGGATGCGAGGGTCTGTCTTTCACCCAGACACTGCCGTCGCTGTGGTGAGGGCAACTGTCAAGACAAGGTCGGTAGGCACAATGAATGGGTACTTACATTTGTTCACCTCCTAACCCATGTCTGGTGGTGGATCCGGCTCATGGGCTGACTCGTGGTACACGGGTGGATGTCTTCTTTTTGGACGTGTGCGGGGTATCCTCGCCTCCCGAGAGAGAAGTATTTAAAAATAGAAATACCCCACCTTGGAGCGGTTTGGCCACGACCGGGCGGCTTTGCATAGACTTTGAGTGCTCCTCAGCCCTCACATGTGCGCTAGATGATTTTTCGTGTAGGCGTTGGAGGTGTAGCTTAGAGGGCGGTGGCGGCAGATGCGTTCTAATACCTCCTGGGTGCTGATAATTATTTGTGATTATTTGTTCACACTGGCGGCACAGTCACCTGTCCGATCAAACTCCATCAAACCAAAATGTCAAATGTCATTCCGTGTCAATGATAAACGTAAACTAGCATCCAGCCGGAAGCACCGGGGGATTGCTGCCGCTCGGCACATCAACCGCTCCGGTGTAAGTAGTGCACCTCTGATGGCCGGGCGCCCCCCACGTCGCCACAATCTGGGGCAGCACGGTCCGCCTATTCACGACCAAGCGCGTATTCGGGACCTGGAGAGGCGCCGTCGTCTTGCTGTTGAACAGCCCCGGGTACGAGCTGTTCAACGTCGGCGGGGTCGCTGGTGCGCGGATCTTGTCGCCCGTGGCTTTGGCGACGAAGGCGAAGACGTTTGCACCGACGTCGTAGCGTCCGAGGGTGTGGAGGTCCCAGTTGGCCTCGACGGTGGCGAGGGCGGTGTAGTGGGTGTAGAAGGCGTCGTCTGTGGTTCCGATGAGGGAGTGTGGGAGGGCGGACCCGAGGAGGATGGTGCGCACGAGGTTCGGTGCTTGGGCCTCGTTCTCGTCGAATGCTGGGGGGTGGGGGGTTAGCGGGGTGTGCGGCGAGGCGGGGGAAGGACTTACTGAGGACAACGAGTGTCCTGCTGTTGAAATGGGGGTTGGCCAATAAGGGCGTTAGGAAGTTCTTGGCGAATTGACCGGCTACGGTGACGTTCGTGTCGTGTCCATCGTTGGCTGGTAAAGAATCACATTGAGAAAGACTGA
>QLPF01003332.1:0-99190 GCA_003314045.1 Hygrophorus pudorinus
GATAGCTTTGGACGTCTTCATCAACTCATTGATGAGGAAGTGGACGAGGGATTCCAGGGATTCATTAGGAGAAGACTCGTTGGGCTCAGTAATATTGGTATTCGGATTCAGGGAGTCGACCTGCATATCCGCAGCGCCACTCTCTTCAGTCTTCGAGGGAGCCTTCTCATCGGTCGCGACAGCTTCACCTTTCAAACTCACATGAGGCGTTGTCGAGAAAGGCTGTGCGAGGTTGCACAAAGATTGCGTTGCCTCAAGAAAAACCTCGGAGTCCCGCAGGGCCATCGCATTACAATTCCGAACATAAGTCCCGACTTCTACAACGTGAGTTCGCGGTTGAGCAAAGTAACGCTTGATTGCTTGTCGCATAACATGCTGTAGGATCATCGCATCCTCGGCGATGTGCCGCAAGATAATGGCAATGTAAGACTGACTGCCAGCCACGGCCGATGACTTTAGACGTTTGAAGAGTAGTGTGATCCCGTCACGTTTGACAAACTGACACGCCGTCTGATGGTGCCGTGTGAGAAGAACAAACAACCGCAACACAGAGAGTAACTCATCGCTAGGAAGCGACGGTATTGCGAGCAGTCGCATACAGAAATCGAACACGATGGTGCGCGCCTCGGGGTAGGAAGGACCAGCTGTGACGGCCTCGGGAACAATCGGCTCATCTTCCTTGGGCAGTATGATGGCACGAGGCTGATCTCCCAAAGTCAACAATGCCTCGGTTACAAGAAGATGAGCAGCAAGCCACTTGGGAATGGATGGGTGTTCGACGTCTATATTAACAGGATTCGATAGCAACAAAGCTAAGAGGCTGTCCATCAAGGTATTTCTCTGCTCCAACCCTAAAGAAGAGGGAGTTTCACAGAGTACCAAGGCTAGGAGTCGGCATCTGTTAGCAAGTGGTTGTTCCTGTACGTCATACGCGGAAGGTGAGAACGCTTTGATGTCTTCTACGAGTTCGCGAATTGATTCTTGCTGGTGAGTATCTGCGGGACGAACAAACGCAGCATGGAGGTCGAAGATAAGTGAAAGATGTTCGTCGACAAGGAGCAATGCCCGCCGGCCAATTCCAGCCTTCAAAGGTTCACGAGATTCATCAAGTTCCTTTCGCCAGTCCCCTGCGCCTTTGCCTTGCACAGCAGGCGTATCAGGTTCTACGGGAAGCAAAGGGTGATCACTCTGAATAGAGGGTGATGCTGCTGAAGCATCGGCCACAAGGGCCCCATCTGCAGCCTCAACTCCAGAGGCGTCTGCCTCGTCCGAAGCAGCAGCATCTACCAAAGCATCCTCATTTCGCTCGGGATCAGGATCTGGAGGCAGAGGAAATGGATGAGCCAAAAGCAACTCCGTGGCGGCATTAACGTTGTTATGCGTGCGAATCAGAGCACGTTCTGCGGCGGAGCGAGGAAAACCCATGTCGGTCAATTGTCGAATGCGGCCTTCATCGGGACCAGACCTAACCATATTTGCGCCACCTTGTCCGCCAGCGAGGCCTTCAGGGGTAGGTTCTCCTTTGGGTTCTTCATTCTCACCATTCGTGAGCTCTAGAACGGCTTGCACCACATGCCTGCTCACGCTCAGAGGAGCGGATATCAGCCACGGGGCCTCCCAAAGATCACGCAGGAGGGGAGAGACAGCAAGGCGAAGCTTGACTAGGAAGTTATGCGAATCAAAATACTCTGGGTCCGTGTCCTTCTTGTCGCGGGTAACGAGGAGGAGCGTCTGGCCTGACTCGAAGATAGGTTTCGACGAGATAATTGGATGTAGTAGATGAAGGGCCATTTTGAGTCCGCCATATGCATGTCCCAGTTCCTGTTTGGCAATGTCGGAACGGTCCTCTGCTTTCACCTTCACCACGCTTTCAATGGTATCCATAAACCTCCGGCAGACGGCAAGTACGGCTTTTGGGCCACCTATCCGATAGAAAGCTGCCAGCTGCACAGTGTGAAGAGTATGCTGTGTGGTACGGTCTGCTTGAAGGTAGATATTTGAACAGGGTAAATTGAGAATAGAAAAGGACATACCGTCGACCAGGAACAGCGTGATTACCCCGAACATGATGCTGTAATATATATACGCAGAGGTAGTATCATCTAGAGACACCTCAGCTTCGCATGGTGCGGCAACCCCTATTATCGACGTACCAAAGTTGTCCTGACTAATGTGCTGTAACATTATATCAGCAAGCACAGTAGATGACTCCATGATCTGCTTTCTCTGCACGGAATCTGGATTACGCCGGGCATAAAACATCTTGACAATCGCTACATCCAAATAACATTAACCAATGAAATCCTGTCAACACCGACAGTTGCATACCCTGGAAGAAAGGACCCAACGAGCTCGGAAGGCCATGCGTCAAGTGTTTCAGGGCCTGAGCATTTTGTTCTCTTGGATTTTCTGCTTTGGATTCGATCTTTGTTTGGGTGGGCGAAGACTCGCGTGACGATTCAGGTTGATCGCCATTGGGAGTGGTAGAGGTTTCCACGTCGGGGAGATGAACGGACGACTGATCGGGAGACCTTTCCAACGGGGATGGATCAGGGGAGTTCAGTCCATCCATGCCGTTCGAGGTCAAGCCAACCTTCAAGATGATGTTCTCCCAAATGCTAGCTCTGTGCAAGGTACCCAAATCTGCAACAATATCGGGCGCCGTGCTTCCCATGAGAGTCTGAAGAAGCCCTATGGCAGCCCGGCCGTGAGCGTAACCTGCAGTGGCAAATACATCGGAAAGCAAAGCAATGCGGATATGTAGAGTAACCAACATCCGGAAGTGTTGATTGGCGGCAACATCGTTTTCGTCTGCAATTGAATTAGCAGCTTATTTTTCTGAAGAGCCCTTGACAACGAACCAGTAATATCGATCATGGGCAACAGCTTTGATTGCGTCTCCAAACCGCCCCAAAAACTCTTTGTCTCCTGCAGAGAGTTTTTCACAAGTTTCGCCAAATAGAGCAAAGTCTCGGTGGTTGCAACTTCTGTCATCGTACGCATGACTTGCACCAAGGAGTCCGAAGCAACGCTGTTGGCAAAGTCATAAGGAAGACAAGGGAGCGCGGTCAGTCTCCCAATACGCTCGAGTCCGTCGGTGGTCGAAATGAAATCCCTGCAATGAGGCACGTGTTGGAATAGACCCTCCAGGAACTGCAAGAGCGTGATAAGTAAGCCAATATACAGAGAATGGGAGGTCGCTTACCCGACCAAGAACATCGATGTAAGTCACCACATTGTTATCATGAGGTTTAAGCGACTGCTCATCGGCAGCGAAGGCAGAAAACAGCTTCCCTTCTGATTGTTCAGCATCAACAACAGGCATACGCGCATCTTTTGTCGCAACGTCCTCCATTGGTACATCCTCATTGCCAGAAAATGGTGACATTGGTGACAACCTATACCAGTGCAACAAATCCTGTGGGATGATGTACGCTTCGCCAAGTTCCTCGATTTTGGACAAAGTCGACTTGAGGGACTCGAACACAGGCGCTTTCAACGACGGATGGTGACGAATCAACTCATCGATCGCTGTACCAATGAGAACTGCATTCTCTTTGTCTAAAAGAACTTTCAGGTGTCGGTCGGAAGTAAAGATCGAAAAAATTGCTGGAATAATGCTGGGGCGTCCAGCTAGCTGATCTTGTCCCGCCTGGTTCAGACACAGGGCACCAATTGCGTTGGGAATGGCTTGTATGACCTTTGCAACATCACGTCCATCAGCATGGCTCCAATCAAAGTTTTGTTGTGTATACCTCAATTGCAGGCTCCAGACCGGCTTCGATGGCCTTGTAGAAAACCTCAGGAAGTCCGACCTCTTGAATGATGGCCAAAGAGGTGGGCTCATTGTGTACAAATGTTGCCATGATGTTGATCGCTTGACCAGATACATGTTAGACTAATCAAAAACTTACGGGAAGCAGGTGAACTCACCGATCGGGATAACGCTTGGGCCAAAAAGTCCGCGGTTTGCTATGATACTCTTGACCGATTTGAGGATAGAGGAATCGATCAGGCCCCGAAGTCCTTCTGCGGTGCCGGAAGACTGCATCATCCGGTGCATCGAACGTAGGATGTGTTTCAACACTGCTGAACGAGTGACAGGTAGCTCGCCTAAACAGGGTTGATCAGCGGCCACACACGGGCCTTGACAGAGAAGCGTACCATAAGAGCCAAATATCTCACGAGATCGCTGCTCGTCTCCGTACTCATTGATATCCAAATCAACTTCAAACTATGAAGCATTGTTAATAATCTTCTCTCTCAAGGTCATTATCAACAATGTACTCACTTCGATTCTGTCCACCAAAACTTCGACGCCCCGTGCAGAGCAAAACAGCTGGAACGCGTTCTGGAAGGTATATAACACGTTATCCACCAGTTGCATGGCCTTGGACACCACAGGCAGTCGTTGTGGTAGCCTGTTCTCGATGATCTGGATCAACAATGGCACGAGACCAGCACCGACGACCATGTTTCCACCTGAAGCATGGGAAGCAACGAAGGTTAAAAAGGAAAGAAGGGCCTCTATAAATGAATGGAGGAGTATAGAGTCTGGGTTCCCGACATCTGCCACTGTTTTGCGAACTAGGGCCATCAAGATGCCGTGATTGACGCCAGCGTTCACTGCAGTAAGAACCTCTTGTATTTTATTCCGATACCTAGCAAGCGCGTCCAAAGATGCGATGGCCGCTGTTTGAACTGACACAGGGGTGTGGCGGTCGATCTGAAGTACTTCGGCGATATGAATGATGAGGTCAGGCTCGTAAAGGAAGAGGGACGACGTGGCTTGCGACTCGGAGTGAGTGTGGCCGAATATGGCGATGGCTAATAGTCGAACGATGACCAGCTTTTCTCGGTCGGCTTCCTTACTTGGGGCGAGGACCTGAGCGGAACGTATGCGGCACATTAATTCGAATTTGTCTTCGTCGGGGACGGAATACGTCTGGATTGTATCGGCGAGTACGTCGAACGCGGACTTGGATTGTAGGGTTTGCTCATCGATGTGAATGTTTACGGCACCTGAGGATGAACTCGCAGATCCGGGTTTGCGGGGAGGACTCTGAGATGCATCGAAAGGATCCGTTTCCATCTTGGACTCCTGGTCTCTTCCTTTGTTCACCTCAGTGCGGTAAAAACTGTAATTAACTTCACGAGCTTCGGCAGGTAATCCATCGACTTGGTACCTATCATTGGTGGAGGTCAAATTAAGTAAACCTAGCCCATATTCGCGCAGATTGGGCCATCGCTTGGCAAGAGACTGCAAGCGGGGAGTTGAGATGTTAAGGGCATGTGAAACTGATGGTTGGGCAGAGTATTGTTGAGAGGGGCGTAGCAGCAAGTTCAACGCGAAAACTAAAACGTCAAGGTCCGAGGTGAAAAGCAGACAGTTTAGTCTCTGCAAAAGAGGGACAAGTTAGAGTATATCGATGGACTGAGAGGCGGAAAGAACCAACGTCATAGGAGTTGAACATCTTCCTGTTGGTTGAGTTTTCGAGTAGTAACCTCTCGAATCTGAGAATCTCACAAAGGGTCTGTTTCGTAGTGGGAGTGAACCCGTTTAGTTGTAGCTTATCCACATCGTAATCACGGATAACGTCTTCGAGAATGGAATCGAACTTGTTGAGGACCTGGATCCATGCATTAAGATCGGACCTTGGCCATCTCCAGGAATCGATCTGTGCCAAGACTTGGGGGAGATCATCATTTGGTGTGATTAATAGGTTGGAAATGACTTGGGCGACTTGTGGATGCTGCATAATAGCAAGACATGGGTGAGGGCGCGGTTGTATAAGCGATGAGTACCTACCGGGGGAACGGCTCTCTTTGATTTGTGAAGTATCTTCATATTCCACGACCTGGTCGTCCAAGTGGAATATGAGAATTGGTGACTAGCCTGAGGCTTGAAAAAAAAAAGAAAGCTGACGCGGTCGGAGGTGTCCTAAAACATTATATTCACACGCTCTACTTATTTTGCCACAATTTTTCTTCACCGAGACATGTGCTTTATGGGTGACTTCCCGAGGTGAATAGAATCAAAAAAAGTGAAAAATAAAAAAACCCTGAGCCTGAAGCCTGAGGGTGCCCGGTTGCCAGGACTCGGAGACCTGAGGATCACGAGTCCAAAAAAGGAAATATATAATAATAATAATAAAAAGTCACAACCGTCACGTGAATCACCACCGTGACTTCGGTGACCATGGCCAAACGCAAGACAGCCATCGCCAGTACCACCGATGATGATGATCAAGATCACGACCAAGGCGGGTCTGAAGATGTCGAGGACGACGTAAAACCTCAAAAAGAAAAGCCAAAATCCCGGCAGGTACGTCTCTCTATGTCGCCTGCCCCTTTCGTTCATTTCAGACGCGTCTTGCAGCAACAGAAAGGTAAGGCGGCCAAGAAAGAAGAACAGGACGAGCTAGCAAGTGATAGTTCTCCATTATACAAGGAATCCCAGACTGCAAGAGCCGTAAAGGTGTGCATGCCCTGTCATGTCGTATACAACGTCCATCAATTTTGCATGTGAAGAAACCCAAGTTGGCCAAGGAAGACCATGGGGATGCGGACATCCGTCACACCGACGAAGGCGACTCTTATATCGAACTAGGCAAAAGGAAGCGTGTCGCAGTTAGAACTTTCAAGGGTGTGTGTTTCATATTTCTTTGTTTTTGCCTTCAGTTTTGACTGGTAGTCTCTCAAGGCAGCACCTTCGTTGACATCCGAGAGTTCTATGAAACTAATGGGGCAGAGAAACCTGGGAAGAAGGGGATATCACTTAGTTTAGAGCAGGTCCGTATCTCGTCTCGTTGTCATCACGGACTTGATCTCATTCATGATAGTGGAAGTGCCTTAAAAGAAGTCAAGGCGCAATTGACTCTCTCTTGGCCAAGTGAACACGCCCCGTCATGTACTATAGTGTAACAATATTCTTGTATAACGGCTACACCAAACCAGCTGCAGCCCTATGCGCCCCATCGAAGCCCATGGTACATAAGCCCCTGATCCATGCACGTGCCCTCACCAGATACGCCTGCACGTCCATAAAGCTTTCAACCACAACCAGTCTCCGGAATGATTTTTCATATCTCCTGCAAGGCCAAAGTTAGCAATGGTTACAGAAACAACACAAAGCCCACGCACCACCAGCACACGAAGTATTCACATAAAACCCCCACAGATAAAAGTCCCTTTATTCTCATACTATCTATGAGGCGTCGCCTGTCGTCTTGCCAGACCGCATATGTACAGTACTTGGCCGTAATGAGAAATATTCGAATCTGCCCCAGAAGATAAATAACTGCAGAGAGAGTAACACACGGTGGTTGACACTTACGTTTGAGTGTGTTGTCATGAGTGCGTGATCGAGACTCCTATCACATTGGCTGAGACTTGACCTATTCACCTCCACACGACAAATGCATACCTAGTCAAGTCGTTAAGTTTCAAAACCATGAGGACCCTCCGTGGCACCCGCCGTAGAATGTCAAAAACAGACAGCAGTAGCCCTTCGCGATTAATGACAGCATTTCGAATGGATTCCATCTCTTCTTCAGTCTGAGGCAGCATGTCAATCATACCAGACGCACGGGGGAAAGAAGCTTCCCCAGCGGTAGCGTCGTTTTCCAGCGCTGCCCGTCCTAGAAACATGATTTGAGTGTGATGTTCGATCGACTGAACAGGTAGGTCCCTACCGGTTATCGCTGCCTCGAAAACGGGATACTGAGGGAGTGGTGAGCATTATAATAAAATCAGTATATAATACACGACTCACTAAATCAGGCCCTATATTACCCACTAGCTCCGCGTACTTGCGACGATCCGCACTTGTGGCTGACGACGCAGGCGCGATAAGCGATAACCATAGCTTGCTGTAATTAATCCGTAGTTGCGGATCCATATCAAAGTACAGACCATGGTCCAGAAGTACGATTTCAAAGTTGTACGGGGATTTCGATACTGCAGGTGCAGGACGTATCAAAAGATTTCCTGTCGAGAGTAAACATAAGTTAACGTATAAAAACTGTGCAAAATTGAAGGTACCAGGATGTGGATCCTGAGTTATGATTAGACACACTCATAATGAAAATTACAACGACGCACCGCATGAAACCAGCCATTGATGAATACCATTTGATTAAATATTCGCGACAATTCCAAAGCAACTTTGTTACGATCTATATTTTGTTCTGCAAGATACGCTAGGTCGTCAACTCGTCCCCCTTGAATGTACTCCATGACGAGGACTCTTTTCGTTGCAGTGATCACTTCGGGTATATAGAGGGATGTACGGAGATGTTCAAAATCCTTTGTTGCTCGAGAAGCGTTTGATGCTTCGTGGACGAAATCCATTTCCTTGGGTAGATTTTCTCGCATTTCTTCCGCCAGCCATGTGAATTCAAACTCGGGAAACCAATATTTGATCCAGCCTGGGGACCGCAATAGGGTCAGCCTGACAGGTCGGAGCGCATCTCCGTTACGAACCAAGTGTGACTTCGACCATTTCCATGTCTATATCGCAAAACTCGGCGAGATGAGGATGTTGCAACTGGTAGATGATTGAGTTTCATAACGGTTATCAGTGACAAAAACCAACTTTCACGGCCACTCGTTTCCCGGATTCACGGTGGTGTCCTACATGCACCTGTGCCAAGCTTGCAACGCCAATAGGCTGTGGATCAAAGTCGCCGAATGAATCCGATATGTGGTGGCCCATATCCAACAAGAACAACGCTTCTAAATCTTCATAAGGAGTCGGCTCGCATTGGTCTTGCAATGGCCGCTGCGAACAAGGATCAGTCAGAGCCAGAGATTGTGCAGACCAACCCTTTCACATTGATGTCGTACCATAGTGCGCGTCCATTCCTTAGGTAAGACAACCCTACATTCATGTCAGAGCATTGCAAGATAGGTAGAATGTAAGCATACTCACAGTGACGCCATATGTTGACCCATCTTGATGAAAACGCCTTGATGGACCCATGTATTAGACGTTAGGTGAACGGCAACTGATCGACGTACCTCCGTTCGCTAACAGTGCTCTCAAGACTCTCTTGGCACTTCGTGTATGACAGTGTGAAACTGCCTCCAGGCGCTCATCCCCAGACTCGTATGCTGTCGCAAACGTTCGTTTGTAATCAATAGCCCCAAGGATTGCAGCACCTAAAATTGCAGACGACATAAATTGGGCGTTGCGGGCGTAAGATGTATGGATTGACCGGCCACCCTGGAACATCTCATGGTCGCGAGGACAGCATGTCTAAAGGGCTGGTAGTTGTCGTACGCAACTAAGCCAACCGCAGAAAATACCAATACCGTAGTTGGGTAGGTTTGCCATGAATTCACGTTTGGCCACCGTGACCGCGCACGCGAGCCAGTCTTTGTGGAATTCCAGCAAATATTATGCTGGCCAACACGCTGCAAAGCTTCAGGCAGACATCGGGATTTTCTCCAGCGCAGACAGGGGCGTCGGATGGACAACATAGAGGAACGGAAGTTGCCGCCGAGAACCATAAATGAACACCGTTACAAGTAGTAGTAGTATAGATGCTGGAGGTATGATGATTGTACACTAATGCTCGCCGCTAAGCTGATCGTCCACTACCCCTCTTGTTAGCAAGAGAAATTCGATGGCCAGACTGTGCATCTTCGTTCTCGTGCATTGCTTCAGCGTAGCTACAAGATTGGGTCAGAAACTCAAGCGAGACAACACAACATGGGTCTCTTACAGAAGTTTGTAACGAACCAGCTCCTCCTCTATTTCCTCGTTCCGCAACCGCGACATGACCAATGAGTTCTATCAAAGAATAATCAGCACGTATTCGATGCGACAATGACACAGCAGTACGCACAAGGACTTCGACGTGCTCGGCATTCAACTGTGCCAAGCCGGCCTCCAGATTCTTTCTAAAATGATTCTGTTCTGTATTGATCGTTTGTTAGACGGGAAGGGCACGTACACCTGTCCGGATAAACTGCGATTGCTATTACGGAGGATATCAAGCTCAATAGCATGAGCTTCTCGAGACCGGACGAGGTCTTCCCACTCGTGAGCGTAAGAATCCAACATGAATGGTGTAATTTTCATAGAAACAGCCTCCTGGATGAACTCATTGACTCTGTACGCGGGGTCTTTGCTGCTGTCTTCAGGATTTACCTAAAGAAAGAAATCGTATAAAGCAGAATGGGTGAGGCTAGTCCCACATACCTTGTACGTTTCGAAAATGCGATTGTTCATAAACGAAAGGATTTCGTCGAATTTGAGCGACAGAAGGATATCCTCGTTTTTTAAAAGGAGAGCAATACTGAATCCAAAGATGGCCTCGATCCCGCTAGCCAGGCAATTGTCGTATATTCGGAAGACGATATCCAACGGGAACCTGTCGTGCCGGAATAAGATATAGGGCTGCGTATACAGTCTGGTCTTACCGATAGCTGAAAAGCGTCAAAAACCACTGTGAACAAAACATGCTGGACTTGATGCCCTGCCGTAGCAAATGAACATGTAAAACGGGAAGTAGTTCTTCAAGTAGCCGTTCAAACTATGAAAGTATTATGGACCGTTTTCCGTACACAGCACGGGTATCTCTCACCTGAAACTGAGAAATGGTCGACGTCAGATTACATCGATGGCCTTGAAAATTCTACTCACTAGGCGTAGTTGCAGCTTTGGCATTTCAGGGAGGAAATGGCCTCGGAGATCGTACGAGTACATCAAGCGCACAAGAAGAGAAAATGCCTCTTCGTCCGGCATCTTTATACAAGTAAATAAGTTTCAGAAGAAGACCTTAAAACACACACATTGAGAAGCAGTATAGCGACCACAAAAGGTAGTCCTTGACAATACCCTACGTGGGGATCATATCTTTCTGACTGGTCAAGCACTATTTCACAGAGGGTGAATAAAGAGCTCCCACAATGAATATGCTTTCAGCACGTTGAACAGGTTCTCTTGGCCGATGCCTTGACCGTCAGTGAAGAAGTCGTGATGAGGAAATGTTCTGAGTCATAAACAATATAGTTATGACATTGAACACCTAGATAACATGCTCGTCATACCTCCCTAGATCACGCATGATGGCTTTTTCGTGTGAGCTGGTCTCTTTGAGAAGCTTCAAGTATGTGTCTTCGAGTTCTGGGTCTTTCGACGCTGCCCTATATCACAACAACAGTGAGTCGTTGCTCAAAGTAAATGTAAAATGCCACGTACATCAACTGCCACATCATGCCGCGAAGAGTATTCGGTATTCCCTTCTCAATGGCACGAGCTAGCTTTTCCGGACTCTCCGACGCAAACCCCTGATAATCTGACACGACTCATGTGAGGAACACTTGAAAGTATAATAAAATGGAGCTCACCAGAAATGACGGCCCCCCAGAATTCTTTGAAAAACTATGCTTCAACACGTTTCGTAGCGCTCTTGGAAGACTTTGAACCTACCCCAATCTATAGCAGCAGTAACGGCATTCTCTTCTTCTTGTTGTCGCTCGTTTTGCAACCGTACGAATTCTTCTTGTAGCTTTTGGTGACCATCTACACTGCCTCTATGCGCCTTGGGGTCGGCATCCTGGGCCCTTTGGATATCCAATCTTGCCAGTATGAATGGGAGGTTCCGGACTGAACGGATTGTTGTGTTTGACCCTGATTTCTTATGCTGGCCTGAAGAGAAATCGGGGGCAGTAGTTCGTCGTCTGACGTCTTCGGCTACTTGAAACGACGACCTCGTGGCCGTTACGCTCATGTCGTCGGCGGATAATGCAGACAACGGCACCGTAGAAAAGCTCGGATCGTCGTCAAGGGCGACATCGTTGAAATCTAATTCAGCCATTGACTCGGACTCCCGTTCGGGAACTTGAAGACCTTGGAATTCCACAGCTCGAGGTGACAGTAAAGAGTCGAGAGGTGAGGAGGAAGCTTCCACCGCGGCAGAACCTAATATTATGAGTTCTCGCGAGTGCTCAGCATGCGACATTGTTCGCAGATGGATGGGTCATGAAGGGTTGGTTCTGAGTTTGGTGAATGAAATAAATATTTACTCTGTAAGGACCCACATTCGGCCACCTGCCTGTGACCGCGACATCGACGACCATCAGCCGCGTTCCTAGGAATTTAGACTTTGGAGTCCATGGCCGGTCTGCAAGAGCTGTCATCTCTTATCTACCATGAAAAACAACAGCCCGGATCGATGCTTTGTGCTCAACACGCTCTCAACTCTTTGTTGCGTACGCGTCCAGTGTTATCGGGCGTACAGTTTGATCTGACGTGAATTATATTATACTTCAGAAGGGAGCTATGTCAGTTTCATTACCATGGAAGCTTATCCAGGAACTTATCATTGCATTCGTACCAGTTCACGGCGCCTGATCTATCAGACATTGCGCGTTCCTTGGACAGGCTGGAAGAAGCGTACGACGATGCCAATGCAGGACAGACGAGTACCAACATGGACGACACAGGTACGTGTGTCTGAACTACCTGCACCAAGCATGCTTAATCACCCATACACGCAGGATTCTTTTCGATCCAAGTCCTAGAAGATGCTCTGAACGTGTGGGGTCTCACGTAAGTACTACACGTCCGTCGTATCGCATTTAAAATATGACATAGACTATTCAACAGTCTCATCCGGTGGCGAAGCGAAGCGATGAGGCCCTATCAAGAACGGCCGCAGTATGTTCCAGTGGCTCTACCCTTGTTGATTTACTGAAATCTAGACTAGCACCCAATTAGCCTTCATTCTCAATTACCAGCAACACTGGTTCACCCTTCGCCGATTCGGTCCGGCAGCTGCAAACCTTGATGCTGACGCGGGCGAAGGGCACTGGTTCAATCTCAACTCCTTCCTGGATAGCCCGGAATGGGTTGGCAAGCTTTATCTAGGCATGGTGTTGCAACAGGCCGAGAAGGATGGTGTGTCCTCTTCTCACTCATATTATATCCTAAAATTAACGTGCTGCAGGTTACTCCGTCTTCGCAGTAACTCAAGTGGACCCGACAACACATATTGCACTAGCCCGTACAGCAGCAGACCAACTCGCAGCCACTCTCCCCGAACCTACCTCTGCCACTCCGGTGACGCGGCTCTCAACATCCACGGCCGCTCCTAACCCGTCAGACACCACATCTTCCGCCGCTCCAGTACAAGGATTCGAAGATGAAGACATGGAGCTCCAGGCAGCACTGCAAGCTTCTCTAATGGGCGGTTCTTCCGATCAACTTGTCTTACCCACTCTCGTACCTTCGTTCGGAATAGATGCCAACCCATCTGGATCCAGATCACGCACAAATATAGACGCCAGTTCCGAGATCACCCAAACTGTCGACCCGATCGCGGCGAGTTTAGCGCGGAACAAGACTATTATGGATCGAATGAGACAAGAGCAGGAGATGGCGCAAAGGGATCTTTACGAGGAGGAAGTCGCAAGAATAGCACGACCTGGCGGCTCGGAGCAGCCAGGTTCACATCACCGTAATGAACAAGAAACAGAACAAGCGATGCTGAGGCGAGCCATTGCCGAATCGCAGGTATCTGCTCGAGCAGAAGGACACGGCGACGACGAAGATATAGACGAGATGGAAGCGGATGAAGACTACCAACCCCCAGCAGAGATACGCGAGGCACACATGCATGAAGATCGGGAATACGACGACGACGATGCGGGGTTACAAGCAGCCTTGAAAGCGTCGTTGGAGAATGTTCCTGAAGGATTCATCCTGCCCAAGATCCCGGTAGACGCACCGATCAACGATGAGACGGAAGTACAAGAGGAAGGAGACAGTTTTTCCGAGGCTGATAGCAGCGTGACAACAGATGCTAGCGTTGGACCTAGTGTTGATGAGATTAGAAGGGCGCGGTTAGCTCGATTCGGCGTTTGATTGGTGATGACAAGGGAGAAATTCATTACAATACAGAACTACCAAATTTAATAACGTTCTACTTCTGGTCACCGAACCCCATGGCCTTGCCAAGCATCGACTCCTGACAGGGTTAGATATGTTATCAATAAAGGATACAAGTGACATACATCATTTGGATTAGAGCTACCGCTGAGCGTGTCACCGACCTTCTGAGACATCGACTTGTTATCCTATTACAGTTCTCAGCATCATTCAAAGTCGGTCATGTACAAATGTACAAACATCGGGCTGAGCCGTGGACGCGGCCGAGTCGGACTTGCCCTTGAGAGTGTCACCAATGTGCTCGGTCATACTCTTTTGGGAGTCGGGCTTCAAAGCAGCGCTGGCTTTGTCGGTCATGGATTGTCTAGACAACGTTGGCATCGTCGAGCTCGACGTTGACGATGGCGAACTCACCTGCCAGTATCGGACATATTGGAGTAAGTTACTATTGGTTGGAATGTGGGGATTTATAATGTCTTTGTTGATTTCATGGCTGCCTTTATACCCTGCTGGCAGCGGATCGACAAATGACGTCGTTGACGAATCGGTGACGACACTGACGTAGACTCCTTACATAATATTCAAACAACCCTTTATGGACTATTTCATTATATTATAGAAAACTATAATTACATAATATGTACATGTCGGTTCTTAGGGATCTGTATGATCCTCATCGTCCTCCCGTTCGCGATTTCGTCGTCTGGCGAATCGTAGATATCGTGAAAATCGGTTGCCTTGATGGAATCCACTTCCTCGGATCCCCCCGTTCGTCTGCCAACCATGGCCATCATCAGACTCCCCTGACAAAATCGTCTCCAACGCTTGGAAATCTACAGCTATGTCAGCGTCTCATTTTAATGTTATCCACACTCTGAGACTCACCCTGTCGACAGATCGGGCACGAACTCGATAGCTCCAAGAGCCAAGGGTCTACGCATTCCTTGTGAAATGCATGCTTGCCCTCGCAAGGAAGTAGCCGAAGGTCATCTCCCTCTGCGAAATCGATGATACAGATAGGACATGTTTCTCGTCCGATAGCATCGGGGACAACCTCTTTCTCAGCACTATCGTCACTTTTACGTGGGGACTGAGGAACTCGGGGAGTCGCATCGCTTGCGTGCTGTCCAGAACCACTGGCCAAATTCGACGGATCTTCCTGCAGGTCAGCTTCCGTGCCAAAGTGGGCGGGTATGCCGTCAACGATTAATCTGTCGTCGTTTCCACCCTGCTCGTCGATCTGAGAGGCATCAACCACCTCCCATGCCCCCATCTCCATCCCAGAAATTCGACGATCGGTGTCCTGAGACTCGGCGTCTTTATGTACATTGTTGTCTCCTCCCCGGCTGGTTCCGAATTTGACTACGGGAAACGTATCAAGGATAGCCCGTGTGAGTCCCCTTGCGCGGCTTTGCCCGAACCTATCCGGTCCCCCGTTCGCAGCACCCACTCGAGGGCCATATCGCTCTGGATGACGAATAGCTCTGATAGCCTAGTATCATGACGTCAATTCGGTCAGTCATGAGCAGGGATTTAGACACGTACACCAGAAATGATGACAATAATGAACAGGGCAGAAACACATCCAGTGATAGCGTAAAGTATGATCCTAGGTGAAATAAAATATCACTACAAAAAATCGAGGTCTTATCAACAATGACTGACATTGCAAGGCCAGTGTTACTAGAGTTTTGGTTCGGTGAGCTGGCATTTACGGAGCCATTGGAATTAATGTTTTTATCGGCGACGGTGGCGTTATATGCCGTCAGAGTAGCGAAAAGATATCCAAACGCAACTGGATTATTGGATGCAATGGTAGTGTTTACAATGGCGGCCGAGTCGTTCAGCTGTTGAGAGTCATAAGAGCCGTAGCGTGTTATGTTCGAGGGGTTGAGCCGCTGAAATTGGCCCTCGATAAGACTGTGCATAGGTAAGTCAGTCGACCTGCCTGTTCGACGGGACAAATCTCACCGTGCTGATGTAAGTGATAATGTGGAGAAGATATCCATGACCTGGTCGAACGAAGCTGGATCGGCATACTCCGAGTTGATAATACAGGCTTCAGAGTACACCGAGAACAATAGCTGCTCGCACGATTCGTTGGTTCACCGAATGTAAACGAAGCTCGAGACTCACAGCAGATACTGCTCCTTTGTCCCGAGCGAGTGTGAATATGTCTTCCTCTTGAGACGCATCCGTAGCATTGGCGTCACAAGCGACCAAAGCAATCCATGGTGTGTTCGCTAGGATGAGAGATTAGGCAAGGTTCCGAAACAATGTAATTGCCCCACGCACTCGCTGATGTCTCGTTTGTCACATTCGTCTCTGAGAAATGTACAAGAGCACCCTACAACAAGACTGGTGAACAGATAGCGTGTGATATTATTCACAGAAAGCGTACTTTGCTCAGTCCTAAGCTGCCAGCGCCGACTAACTGATAGGACACATTGTCCCCGAAATCCCTAGAATATCAAATGAGTTTCTTTGAAAGTTCGGCCATGCTAGGTGCGAACCCTTTGGGATACCATTGCATTTGAAGCGTTGAGACATTCCCTGTGTTCTGATTGGCCCTGTTCGTATCGTTTGTCGGCGTAGCTGGGATGTAAGCACACGCCGGATGTATCGATACCAGAAAGGGCCCAAAGGCTACAGCGAGAGACAGAAATCTTGAAAACATATGTTTGCAAGAAGTGGGTGGGGCACGTGCTGACGCGCTGACGTTGCACGCAGAGTCCATATATTACACGAGTACAGCACGTCAAAAATGGCACGGATCACTCTACCCTTCTCGCATAACTTCCTCCACAGCCTGACTGAATATTGTACACCCCTTCTTCAAATCCTCCTGAGAGATATTCAGAGGGGGTATGAACCGGATGACTTCATAGACTGATGTCGTCAATATAAGCATGCCCTTTTCAATGCAACGCTTCGCAATTCGGCTTGCCAAAGATTTCGGTGCGGATACCTTGAGGACCGGATCGTGGGGCGAGGAGGAGGGTGACGCAAATTCCATGGCTACCATGAGGCCTCTACCTCGGACATCTAGAATGCTGGGACCAATAGCTGGATTCTCGCGTAATTTGTCAAGTGAATCAAATAACTCCTTGGACCTGGTTTGCTGTGAAATTAGCTGACAAAGTCAAGTTACGGGGAACATACCGTGCTTGCACGTTGTTCAAGATATTTTCCTCCTTCATAGCATCCACAACCGCGATAGCAGCAGCACAGGCCACAGCATTACCTGCATACGTGCCACCCTGTGAAAACATAAGATCGCGACATATGGTAGCAAGTGACTGAGGCTCACCAAAGAACCAGGCTTCAGCTTGTCAGTCAGTTCCTTGCGACTAATGACGCCGCTCAACGGGAATCCGTTCGCCAGGCCCTATAATACACTCAATCCGCCTTGGATGTTCTCAAGAACTGATTCGACCTCACCTTTGCCACTAGGAGGATATCCGGTTTGACACCGCTGTACTCGATTGTGAAAAACTTGCCAGTCCGGCAGAACCCGCTTTGAACCTCATCTACGATAAGAAGAATTCCGTGCCTATCGCAGATTTCCCTCAGGCCTTGCAAAAATGCATTCGCCGCCGGGACGTAACCTCCTTCTCCTAGGACGGGCTCGATCAAGATGGCAGCCGTGTCGCGAGGAGCAGTTTGTTGGGTCAATAACAAATCTAATTGGTACAAAGATTTCTGGACGAGTTCGTCCTCGCTTGTTGTAGGTAACACGGAGTGTTGATGCCAAAATGGGAATGGCATGGGGAAGACTCCCGGCTAAAAAATAGAGTATTATAAGTTAACTCAGCTTCCATAAACGGAAATCGACATGCCATGAGGGGTGCAACACCATCACTGTATATTGTCTTGCTTCTCGTAACGGCCATCGCCCCGTACGTCCTGCCATGGTAGCCACCTATACACGACGGTGAGCCCAAGATAAATGCGGGAAGCTCCCGGAATCTGACCCTGCATCACAATGATGTTCTGCCGTCCAGTAATCTGACGGGCCATCTTCAAAGCCGCTTCCACGGCCTCAGTTCCAGAGTTCCAAAAAAAGAACGAGTTCAGAGAAGGATCAGGCATGATTGGGATTAGTTTTTCTATGAGGCGGAGATAAGGACCATGAAATGCAATGCTGCACTTTTGAGAAGACACCTCGATAAGCCGACGATTTGTTTAACGACGATTATTATGTTACCTGGCCATGAACAAGATTCATGCACTGGTATGCAGCGGCCTTACTAACTTTCGGGTGACAATGTCCTAAAGGATCGATAAAGTCAGCCTGTGAAGGGGCACGACAAGAGAGGGAGTACTCACCAAGATTCGTTACAGCAATCCCAGACGTAAAGTCCAGCAGGTGACGTCCGTCCTCGAGACTCACATAGGAACCATTGCCTTGAGCAATTACAGCCTCCGTAATTCTCGAAAGACCATTTGTTACATGCTTTTGACCGAATGCAACCCGGGCCAAAGCTTCAGACGATGCGCTCATGTGTCTACTTCCAGTACAGACTTTCGGAAAAATATGGGAGGCTTTGCGGACGTCTGTCCTGTCCCGAGTACGAGTGGAGAAGGCTCTGTGATGGTCGCTGGTATGCAGGGAAATGTCAGAAATGGAGAGCGGCTCATACGGCGAGTCGTGTGACGAGTACTCACAGGAAATAGTACGGAATCCTGTTGGACCGCAAGCCTGCACTCAATTTCCTTTGTCTGAGCGAAACTGCGACATAAGAGGGAATCCGGAGGTGCAGAGACATGGTGGGTGAAGCGGCGCTACCGTTCAGCTAAATAGATAAACCAGCACTTGTTGATCCAAATTCAGAATACAAGTCACACGTGCAGATATAACTTGAACGTGAAGTATTACCTGTGATCTAGTAGTACCTCCTTGTACAAGTCAACCGAGTATTGGCCCGGCTAAATAGATCCGGCTAAAAGCCTAACGGCCCGGAGCTCACAGTAAAGTCCCAACAGGTTGCAATCCACCGAAAGCTTCCTCCGCTCCACCGTATACCATACGACCTCGGAGAAAAGTCTTCTCTACCTTGCCACGAAGAGTAAGACCTTCGTATGGCGATATCTTGTTCTTGAAGTTAAGTGAGTCTTTAGTTACCTGTCGCCCATATTATGAGTACGTAAAACGTAAGGACCCAAAAGACCCACCTTGAACTCGGCATCCGGATCCCAGATAACCAAATCAGCATCAAACCCGATCGCGATTTGACCTTTTGTCTCGCTTAGCCCCGCGTGCCTAGCGGTTTTCAAACTTGTCCAATCCACTATTTGCCCAATCGTCACCCCTCTCTTGCTCCCCTCAGTCCACAACAAACTTAGACCAAGGCCCAACGTACTAATCCCACCCCAAGCCCCCATGATGTCTCCTTGGTTCATCATCTTCAGTTCCGCAACGCAAGGGCTATGGTCAGATACCACGAAATCGATGACGCCGTCTTTCAAAGCGTCCCACAGTAGCTCACGGTTAACCTCTTCTCTGATGGGCGGGCAACATTTGAATTCAGGGTGACCGTGAGGAATGTCGTCAGAGGACAGAACAAGATAATGGAAGCATGTTTCCACAGTCAAGTCGAGACCCGACAACTTGGCGGCGCGGATGAGTGGCAATGCAGAGGAAGCTGATAAGTGAACAATGTGGCATCGAACAGAAGGATATCTGCGCTGAAGTGTTGTGATGAGAGAAATAGCATCCGTTTCCAATGTCTGCGGGCGCGAATGGAGGAATGTAGTGTATAATGTGTTATCTTTATCGTGTTCATCGGATGACGGAACTACGACTGGAGACTGGTCCAACTCGGCATGGAACAAGAGTACGGTAGACTCATTCTGTAGACGGCGGTCACAAGCATAATTGTTTGGTTCAAGTCATCGCACCCACCTCCAGTTCTTTCATCGATTCATCTAGGTTTTTCTACAAATGTGAGATCAATCGTGCGAGGAACACTAGTAGAAGATATTTTATTGCGACGAACCTCTGTTACACATGGGAACTCCTGGTATATGATATTAGCGACACGGGGGCTTTTGATCAATATATCACGGACCTCTACACCGCTGTCTATAAGGAAACATTTAAAACCTTTGATGCCAGCATTAACAAGGGGTTTCAAATGGACCTGCCATGCGGTGTTTGAGAGCTTTGTCTTCTGAAAGGTTGGGAGAGATGAATACTTGGTTGTCTGGTATGACACCCCCCCAGAAAGCAACATCTGTCCAACATTGCCCTCGTGCTGCTTCGCGTTTAGATTCCAGATGATCGACGGTGGTGGTGGGAGGGATAGAATTCAAAGGCATGTCTACCAGAGTTGTGACGCCCCCAGAGGCGGCCGCCATCGTGCCAGTCCAGAAACCTTCCCAGTCGGTTCGACCGGGTTCGTTAAGATGGACGTGAGCACTGACAAAGCTTCAGCTTCTTGTTTTCAAACACAGCCAGATCTTACTCTACGAGACCAGGAAGTATAAATTTGTTGCCAGCGTCTATCCATTGGACGTCTTTACTGACAATATCGTCTCGAGTTCGTTGACCAAGCTGAATATCAGTGATTTTGCCGGTTGATGCATTGACGATAATAGTGGCTGGCTGTGGTGTATGCTGACCTGGTAGGACGACGTTGCAGCCTGTGAACACGAGCATTTTCCGAGTCGGAAACGATTGGTCGTCGAGATCTCGTTCCGGACGGTCAGAGAACAAATCAAGCGCGCGCCTACACATGCACAGCCCAAAGTTTATGACCGGTGGATGGTACAGTAATATGTAGCCCACCCACTCCAGTCATGCAATCTCATACGCGTTCAAGCTCTTCCGTTAGTAGCTATGTCCTGCGACCTTTACCCACCGTTCCTCAGTCAGTACCTCGACCTCTCGCTTGCAAGACATGTTCCACACATATAACTTTTGCCGATGCCACAGTCTCAGGGGTGAGTCCAGAATTAAACTTTGACATTTTGTGTTATATAAAAACATTGCAGCCACGAGCGTTCAGAGGCTTCGTCGGTAAAGCATCTCTATTTACCCAAGCGTAATTATGATCTTGCAGAAATTTCAGGTATTCAGGACTAATTCTTTGACGCAGGGATCATATCACACTGGCTCCACCTATTGTTCAATTGTTTGTAACTGGTGCCCATGTCTGTCAGACGGCATGTTGCGTCTCCTGTGCCTCCCAACTTGGCTGGAAGATCGTCGGTGCCCGTATGCAATCGTTATTGCACGGTTAAATCTCCATCGGCTGACTCGGAAGAATCTAGACCAGGCTTCCGAAAAATGGAAGGAAGGAAGGTACTTGCTCGAGCTTGAAACACTTTCCGAGGTGTCGCCAAGCTAGCGAAAACGACTGCGGATACTCGAATTATATTAGTTTTCAGTGTAATACGCCAGTGTGCACGTGCTAGGCATACGAGTCCTTGCCTCTGTACTCATAATGATTCTGCGGAGAATATCACCTCGACACATCCGTTTCATCCTCTTACTTCTTGGGTATCGCTCGGCGCTGGTCTTAGCCCAGGAGGATGCATCTTTCAACTGTCATTTGACTGTAAGCTCGTTGACATATGATTTGACAACACTAGGCGAGACTACCGTATCGCAAACACGCGATACACCACCGTCGACGATGGTCGACACACTGAGTCTCAATTTATGTGAGGACCTGAAAATCCAACAGGACATTGCCGTCGGTGATCAGGTATGCATGTTGGTTGTGGTGGATGTCATAGTATCCTGACATCCACACCTACAGTGTGCGAGCGGAACGCGAGTTTGCCTCGTAAAGACAAATAAGAAGGAGAGCCTCGACGAGAGGATAATTGCCGTCATACCAATCGCCCAGACATCCACTCTGAACTCGGAATACTCTCTTCTCTCTTGTACGTAGCTAATATTATTCTTTGGCTCTTTTTAATAACCAGCACTTTCAGCTCCGAAAGGTCTTTCCCTAATATTCCATGGCCCCTCCTATCCACCCTCAGTCTCGAAGCCCCAATCTTTCAATCTCACTCTCAGATGTGCAACAGATCTGTCCCAACCAACTATCACATCATACGACGGTAGCCAGCTGCAAATGGATTGGAGCGCGCCGGCGGGATGCGGCTTCCGGAGCGAGGGCGATCACCATGAAGAGGAAAACGAGAAGGAAGACGGTAAAAGCGGCGAGTCGGAGAGTTTGGGGAGTGGAATGGGCTGGTTTTTTCTTGTGTGAGTTTTTAGAGCAGAGTTTTGGGTAGGATTCTGACTCACAATTAGGTTGCTTCTTGCGTTTGCTGCATACTTTGGTCTTGGCGCTTATTACAATTACTCGACATACGGGGCAACGGGCGTCGATCTTATCCCGTGCGTGCCTAGTTTACAATCACGTCCCCGCGCGCGCGAAGTATTTATTAATGGTTTAAGACATCGCGACTTTTGGAATGAAGTACCTTACATGCTACGAGACGTGGTCTCACATCTATGCTCCACCGTCCGCCCAAGACGTACCTCGAGCCGTGGGGGGTACATCTCAGTATAACATCCCTAATATGCAACATGGACCCACTATTCTTTCTGATGACTTCTTGTGGGGTATAGAGTATGGCATTCTGTATCTAAAAGTATTTGCGGTATAGCCATCGATCGGGAGAAGATGCCTAATCTCGGGTTCGACTCGAATGATATATCCGAATTGGACATAGATGGTGTGGTCAGATGGCTCTCCGACGTGCAACGGGATGAATACCTTTCCCAGTGGCGGCGTCAGTAAACATGGTACTACTAGTAGGAACGCAGCGTCAAGGTCGTCAAGTTCTTTCTCTCACAGAAGCTGAGCGATACGAAAATGTAAAGGCACAACAGGACTGTATCACTGACACTGGCACTAGCACTGCACTGGGAGCCTCATACTTATTATTATAATGAAATTGATGGACGAGTACCCGAGAGCTATGATTGAAACGCCCGGTCGTGTCCATGGTTTAGGCGGATCAGTGATGGTCGTCAACGGCTTCTCGGTTGTCTAAGGAACTGAAAGATATAAAAACCCAAATCTTTCCGATTCTCGTTTCTTCAGCTGGTCTCATCTCTCCCCTCCCAACCACATTCACCACCTTTTGGATTTTTTTTTTCAAGAACTCACTCCCATTTACATTTTACAATGGTCCAGTCCACATCACTCATTGTTGCCGTCGCTACCGCTGCCACCGTCCTTTACACCGCCAACCCTGCTCTCGGTGCTACCATCCCCCTTGTCCGCCGGTTGGTTATCATCTTTACTTCCACTTCCGTTTTGAGCTGAACAATTTTCAGTGATGATCAGATGGATTTAGTTGCACGTGGAAACAGTCACAAGCATAACAAGACATCCGTCGCAGGTCACGGTGCGACTTGGTGGCACAAGTTGTTCCAGGAGAAGAGCAAAGACTTCCAGAGGGTCCTCAAAGTGTTTGAACTTTACATCAAGAAGGGATCCGAAAAGGAGAAGGCGAAGATTCTGAAACAACTCGCAGCCGTTGGGGGCAAGCAAAAGGCGGGCAAGGAGACGAAGTCGTTCAAGGTAAGCAAGGAGAAGAAGCAGGAGAAGGAGAAGAAAGCGAACGACAACCAAGCGTAAGTCCAGCCAATTCTATTTTCTTTTCTTTACTTATAGGTGTCCAGTCGTGATGTGCAAGACGAACTTGTCACTCGCGATTTCGAGGACGATGATCTATTCGCTCGGGATTTCGACGAAGACGAGCTGTTCTCTCGGGATTTCGACAATGACGACTTGGTCACCCGGGACATCTTCGAGGGCTTGTCTGAGTTTGAAGCTCGCGACCTTCTTGACGAACTCATTGAACTTGATGCGCGCGACTCTGATGACCAGCTCTTTGAAAGGTAGATGTTCCCCCTGTCGTGGGGTGTATTTTGGCTGATCATTCATCTAACAGGTCTGATTTTTACGATGATCTCGATTAAAGTATGGAGTTAATGCCAGTGGTACATGTCTTGGATCTAATACGGGTTCGAATAGTTCCCAGTTCACATAGGAATGGATTAATTGTGTTGATCGTCAAGTTGAACGGTTGAGCCTCAAGTTGTACAAGTCAGACAGTTCCTATGACCACAGGTTTGCAAGCCGGTCCGAGTTGTGAAAATACCGGTCCAAGTTCAAGTTGCACCGGTCCGATTGCTACAGCTGTACGATGCTCTAGACAAGATCGGCAAACGTTACGTTGTTGCTGCTGCGATTGTAAATGCTGGGCTAAAATTACCAGAGTCTCCAAAGACTAGAAAATAATCAGTGACAGTTATATGGAACAGAAATATAAGGTTACTCACGAACTACAGCATAGTCATCGCCGGGCATGACATCAGGGACTGTAATTTCAGTTCTTCCAGTGGTGATGTCAAAGCCCGAGGCAAGTGTCTCTGTATGGATAGAAAAGGTTTGATTGAAGGCAGGGACGAGGTTGGAATAGTGACACATACGGTCGAGGAGTGTGGTTCGGCCTTTCCGCAGATAGATCTTACCAATAGGGTTGGTTATTTGGTCGGGGAGACTAGAAGCGTCCCAAGTAACGTTGTGCTATAACACAAGTACGTCTTCAAAATAGCGACACGTTGGCCCCAAATCACTCACCCGTTGTCCCACAGTCCACTGAGTATCTGACCTGGGATAGAGCACTAGCGGAACGAATACATCCCTTGTTTGGATAGGAGCGGCACCGATAGCAGTGAAAAAGAAAAAGAAAAGAGCTAAAAACAAGTTTGAAAAGGCAGTAGCGAAGCTCATGCTGTCTCTAATGTTTTTCGGCGGTTGAAGATGAAGTTCTTGTGGTTGTAAAAGTTCAAAGAAAAAGGTTTGTGAAGAAGTTGAAGTCGTTAAAAGTCGTCAAAGTCGTCGTTAAAGTTGTGGTCGTTACAGATGCAGCGCCGTGTTAGGTAATCTCACTTCAAAAATGCAGCCTCGGAAACGTGGTCGTGCAACTGCAAGTGATGAAGACGCTCGTCTGAACGACTCTTGGGCTGATACACCCGTCTCTGACGACGAGGTTGATATCTCTTCTGCTCTGACAGGAAAGAAACCAAAAAAAGATGACAACAGCGACGGTGAACTTTCTAAAATGATCCAGAATTCTATTGCCCGGAGGAATGTCAAGGGAGGGACCGAGATTTTGAAGAAAGCCAAAGGAAAGGCAAACATCGTCAAGGGCGAGGTTGGTGGTGGGAGTTTTCAGAGTATGGGCAAGTACTTTCTCAACTTCTACATGCAATATCTTCCTGACGCGGCGCATCAGGTCTGCATCCTTCTCTGTTGCGTTCTTTGACGCTCCAAGGGTACCGGATACCGACGCCCATCCAACGTCTTTCCATCCCAGCCCTCTTGGCGAACCCTCCTCGTGATTTAGTGGGAATGGCCCGAACGGGTTCTGGAAAATCTTTGGCCTATATCATTCCTTTGGTCCAACGGCTAGGCGGCAGGCATGTTACGACGTTCGGCGCCCGAGCTTTAATTTTGCTACCAACTCGAGAACTTGCTTTGCAAATTCTCAAGGTGGGCAAAGAACTAGTTCGGGGATGGCATGCCGGTGAAGGTGATCACGCTGGTGACGGCAAGGACACATATTCCACAAAGGGTCAGAGTTTGAGATGGGGCCTTGTAGTTGGTGGCGAGGGCTTGGACGAGCAGTTTGAGATGATAACCAATAACCCTGACATGTTTGTGACGTCTTCTTCTTCTTGCCGTTCTCATTGACTACTGACACACTCTGGTAAGTATTATAGCCACTCCTGGACGGCTTCTTCATCTCATCGTGGAAATGAACCTGGATTTAAAGTCGGTGCAATATGTGGTTTTCGACGAGGCAGACCGCCTATTCGAGATGGGTTTTGAAGTCGCTCTCAACGAAATACTACATCGATTGCCCGCAGCCCGCCAGACTCTTTTGTTCTCGGCCACCTTACCCAAGTCTCTTGTAGAATTCGCCAAGGCCGGTTTACAGGACCCCAAACTCGTGCGTTTAGACGCAGAGAGCAAGATCAGCTCAGACCTCAAAATGGCGTTCTTCTCCGTCAAACAAGCTGAGAAGGACGCTTGTCTGCTGTCTCTTCTTCGAGAGGTCATTGGAGTCCCGTTTGGTGCGGCGCTGCAGCAAGCTGAGGAGCGATCCGACCAGAAACGAACGGGAAAATATCGCGAACAGTTAACAGCACCTCACCAGACACTCGTATTTGCTGCAACAAAGCACCATGTGGAATATCTCCAGAACTTACTTACGACTGCTGGATATGCAATCTCCCACATTTATGGTTCTCTGGATCAAACTGCGCGTTCTTTTCAGATGGATCAGTTCCGTCGCGGCCTGACTAGCATACTTGTGGTTACCGATGTCGCGGCCCGTGGCATCGACATACCTGTTCTGGAGAATGTTGTTAATTACGACTTCCCGCAGGGCGCGAGGGTTTTCGTACATCGTGTTGGAAGAGCGGCTCGTGCGGGACGACAGGGATGGGCGTGGTCGTTCGTGACGCATACCGAGCTGCCCTTCCTGTTGGACTTGCAACTATTCCTGGGTCGACCTCTCAAGAACAACGTTTCAGAAGATGGTGATCAAGTTTACACGGAGTCGCTGATTCTGGGGACATTTGAGCGGGAGAAAATCGATGAGGACGTAGAGTACGTTAGATCTTTGGAAGACGTGAATCACTCGTTGCCCCTGCTGAGGGAAGTGATGAAGCGCGGTCACGCGATGTATGAGCGCAGCAAAGGCAAGGCCAGCCCTCCCAGTTATAAACGAGCCAAGGAGATGACGAAGGATCCAAAGTGGATTCTTGCGGGTTCAGATTCGGGTGTACATCCAGTTCTGGTCAGAGGCAAAGATGGTCCCCAGCGGCGACAGAGGGAGGAGGCGAGGATGGCTTTGCTACGGGCCATAAATTCATTCAGACCGGCGGAGACGGTATTCGAGATCGGGACAAAGGGGAATACAACGAATGCTGCACTCATGAAAGAGCGCAGAAAGGCTCTGGGCAAGGCTGCTCAGAGAGCTACCCAGACCTCTCCTGCAGCCGTCCTTAATGAAGACGTACCCGAGGCCGATAGTGACAAGTCGGACGTGGAAATGGCAGATGAAAATGAGATTGCGGTACGATTATCGCCATGAACTTGTCATTATGTGAAGACTGATTGTTTGTTTAGGCTGTTTTCGACACTTCTAGCAAGAAGCTGGGCAATGCGGGGTATCGCGACTCGGAGTTTTACCTTTCTCATTATCAAAAGGACGCTGTGACCGAGAAAGGGTCAGCCAAACGCTCATTTCATTTTCCTTCGCTGATGACTCTCGATTTCAAGATATTCTTTGACTGACGGCGCATCGTCATTTGCCGAACAAGCACGCGGAGCTACATTTGACCTCGCTGGTGACGAAGGTACGACCGCCGATCGCAAGCGACGCCAACTGAACTGGGACAAGAAGAAGAAAAAGTTTATAAAAGGTGACGGGATTGGATCAGACAACGTCAAGCTTGTGAAGACCGAGAGCGGTACTCGGCTACCCGCGACTTATCGTAGCGGTCGCTTTGACGAATGGAAGGCAAAGAGTCATGTCAGTCTGCCCAAGATCGGCGAGGCGGAGAACGAGGGCAGCCGTGGAAGGCGGTCGGGTAATTCCGGCGGTCGAACCTTCAAACACAACAAAATGGTCGCTGCTAAACCACTGCATAAATTGAACAAAGATTATGAGCGCAAGGTAAGGACGACAAGAAAAAGGGCGGAGGGTGATGACAGTGATGTAAGACCCCCACCATCGGCGGTCAAGAAGGGTGAAAAGATAGGCGGGCGCTACGGAGGGAAATCCATGGGACGAGTGAAAACTGAGCTCAAAACCGCTGAGCAAATTAGGAAGGGAAGGAAGATGCTGGAGAGCAGAAAGGCCAAAAACGCACGACCGACTCGTAGTAAAAAAAGCAGACGATAGTCAAAGCGTATTTTATGCTACCTCTGTAGTCTATCAGAGTATTCCCATTTTGCTCCATCTCCGGGTACTGTTGTTATGCGTCTGCCCTCGAACAAGTCGACCCCAACACTTCGCAACGCATTTACGCACCATTCAGGATAACCCACGTCCCCAAAGTAAGTGGCAAAGAATGACCGAAGGTAATCAGGGAATGTGCCGTTCATGATAGCATCCCTCGCACGACCCATTACTTGTGCTTGGAATATGATGTTGTGTTGTGTGAGAGCTGGCCCGGACAGGTCTTTTGGCGACATATTACAGTATGGGAAAATGGGGTACGCACCATGAGCACCCGCAGTCTCTTGAGTTGCTATATGATGCAACATAGCCCGAGAAGTGCCATCACGGCAGGTGGGACATGGACATGCCTCATCTATTGGTCTTAAATCTGTCGCGTGTTTCCCAAGTCCTGTGTTTGCAGCCCTTAATGTCATCACATTTTTGATAAACTCAAGCTCACTGAGGTTCAACGGTCCGCTAAATGTTAAGGCGACCCCGAACCGGGCCGTTCGTGTCGGAAAAACGCAATCGGCCTATGAGAAAACGCGGGGTAAACGGAACTAGCGTTCTGGGTACAATATGATCCGTACCATGTCGACACCCAGGGCAACACAGACAAGAAGATCTAAATAGATAATCAGTGACCCATAATTGAACATTGGACCACTGCACCTTCAGCAAAACCGATACCCATAGCATATCGAGGCCCTAGAGATAGGGAGATCAGACGACGAGAAAGCAGGGTTGTGGTGACTGACGATCTGTGGGTAATTTATCGGCACATTGTTTGATTCTGAGTACTGTTAGCAATGTGCCACGTTGGGGCAATAAAACGAGAAGACCTCACATTCTCCAAAAGATATCTGGGAATCAACGTATCAGACCCTTCAATAGAAACACGAAAAGGAGGGTCGACCTTTTTCTTCGCCTCCACTCAGACCGCCAATGGCGTATCCTGCAACTCCATCCTTTCGTTTGATCATCTCATCTAAACATCGATCTCTAAGGTCATAGTCAAGACCTCCTTGGACAATTGCAAAAAGATTTTGGGTATCTTTCCTCCCCGATAATTCATGGCGTTCGATACACCTATCTAGCCATCTGACCGATCGCTGCATCGATTCGGCCACCCGAGGTCCAACGGTCAAACTTGGCACTGTCATATTTGTTTTATTGGATACACAAATGTAGTTACGGAAAAGCTTACCCACGTCATCCAGTTGCATAATGATGTCGGCCCCGATGGAGTGTTGGATCGATATACTTTCTTCGGGCTGGATTTGCGTTAGAATTTTTCTGTAACATCCAGGCTGCAGGAATATTCACTGTCAACATTGTGGGTTCACCTGTAAAGGGACTCTCGAATAGCGCTCCTTCTTCGGTGATTTTCGTGAATTTGTTCAGGGAGACAAACTGAAATCCACCACTATCCTGTGGTTGGATGTATTGAGTCAAAGAGGGTCAAGTCAAGCCTTAGTATAACGTGACTTACGGTTAACAAGTTGCGATTCCACCCTTGGAATTTATGGGCGCCGCCTGCTTCGTTCAAGACTTTGATCCCAGGTCGCAAGTTTAGATGGTAGGTGTTATTTAGGATGAGGGTTATGCCAAGCGACTCCACTTGCTGCGAAGTCAAGCCTTTGATTGCACCTTGAGTAGCTACAGGCATGAATGTCGGGAGCATCGTTATCCCGTCTAGGCAGAGTAATTAATACCAAAATCCTGAAAGCTAGTGGACAACTCACGGGTAAGCGTCAACCTCGAAACTCGAGCTCGCGTGGTGTTACATTTTCCGAGAATCTCGAACTGCATCCTGGTAGCGCGCTAGCGGTGGGACTGCACGTGGCGGACTTGGAAGCCAATAGCTTCCCGATTGGATCTCTGACACCGTACAGCGAAAATGCTGCAACGCGGTCGTCGTGGCGCGTACATGGTCTACGCCATTTGGCAACATAACTTTGCACCACGCAGGTTCTTCAATGAAGCAAAGGTATTCGACGACCTCGTCTCACGGAACCTCATTGCAGATGTTACCAGGTAGGATCCTTTTGGCGTGTGTCAACTCTCTGATTGCTAACCTTTTGAAGACCTGATAAATTAAAACATACCCTGAGTGGGAAGGAACGACAAGTTGTGTACGCTGGAGTAGACCCAACGGCTGACTCCTTGCATGTGGGCCACTTGCTTCCTATGTTATGCTTGCTTCACTTTCAGATCCGCGGCCACTACATTATTCCACTCGTAAGGCGTCATTTGTATCCAAGTAACCATACTAAACCGCTTTTCGTCAGATAGGAGGGGCAACTGGCCTTGTAGGCGACCCTTCCGGCCGTTCTTTGGAACGCCAGCCTCCAGCTGTTGCAAACATCGAGCACAACGTCGTTAAACTCAAGCTCAACATTGAAACTTTTTTCAAGCGTGCTCGAATGTATGCACTCGAACGACTACCAAACGGCAAAAAAGTCACTCATGAACCGATTGTCCTCAATAACTTCGAATGGTTCAAGGGTCTGAATATGGTTGAATTCCTGCGGACTGTGGGTATTACCGTGAGAGTGAATACCATGCTAAACCGGCAGAGGTATGCACATTTTGACATCGTTTTTTATTCGACGGCGTTCACAATTGTCGTATAAAATCAGCGTCCAGACGCGCATGGACTCTCAACTGGGTATATCCTTCACTGAGTTCACGTATCAACTCCTTCAGGCATACGATTTTTACCATCTGCACAAATCACACAACTGTACAATCCAAATAGGAGGGTCCGACCAGTGGGGTAATATCCTAGCGGGTTTGGAGATGATTAATCGACTCGGAGACTCCCCTCCTGGCTCAGATACCGTACGACGTGAAAGGGGGTTTGGGATCACTACGCCATTGTTGACAACTTCGTCCGGAGAGAAATTCGGAAAGAGTGCCAGCAATGCCATTTGGCTTGATGAACAGAAGACTACCATCTTTGACTTCTACCAAGTGAGTGTGTCTCGTAACCCAGTCAACGGGTTTTTCTAACCACGACAACTAGTTCTTCCTGAAAACAACAGATGCGGAGGTTGGGAAATATCTTAAAATGTTTACCCTGCTGCCAACATCAGATATAGATGAAATCGTTCTACAACACAATGTACGTCAATCTAGCCATGCACCGCCTCCTCCATGTCTCATGTCACCCAGAATAAGCCTGATCTACGAAAGGCTCAGCGTTTGTTGGCGGACGAAATTACCCAACTCGTTCACACTGGTAGGCACTTATAGTTCTGTTCCATTCCCTCCATCTCTTATCATCGTCATGCTCTTAGAGGACGGGCTCCGTCAGGCCCATGCGGCAACAAAAATCCTCTTCGAAACTGACTACGCTGCCATTCAAGCGAATGATGTTGTCCGTGCGTTCAAAGGCGATCCACGCCTCGTGTTTTGTGAAGAAGGCGAGCTCTTCTCGACCTCCGTGCCGAAATTGGCTGCCATGTTTGGGCTCGTGCCATCATCGAGTTAGTGACATTTAAATGCAGACGAACGTATTCATGGTTGTCCTGACTATCGAGATACATAGACACGGCACGGAATCTCATTCAATCAGGCGGCCTGTACATAAACAACCGACCGGTGGACAACTTACACTTGACAATAACACCAACTGATCTCATCGACGAGCGACTAGTTATACTACGGGCCGGCAGGGACAAACATCTGCTCCTTACATTGAAATAGTCCAGACTCTCATATAACAAGCACACTTGCAACCTCGAGGAAAGTCAACTGGGTGTTCTGAAACACTACTATATACAGACGTTCGCTCTAAGGAACTAATCGACACGAATGGCACTATACAATCTACGAACAGCCCAATACGAGGCGAGGAATCCAATTGTTCCTACAAAATGACGTTAGCAACTGCTGATGCAACCTCGGACGTAGGCGTACCTGTCACGAGAAAATCCAGGAGCGCAAGGAGGAATAGATATCCAAGGTATAACACAACGCTGGATAACGAATCCAGCGATAGGCGAGACGCCCAATAAAACAGACCATACGCTAGGAGCCAGAAAGCACTCCCGCCGCCCGTCAAGAACGCACGCCAATGCCATCTATCCCACAAATTGATAAGACGCTTGAACCATAGTTTTGAGACACACCTATATTCTTCTGCACATAAAATGAAGTATATGAAGAGAATAGTCACAGTTGCAGTAGTAAGCCCGACGACACCCGCTGTCAAAGCTAAGAAGCCGAACGCGTAGTATGCGCGAGAGGCAAATAAGCTTGAAAGGACAAAATATAGCTCGACGAATGCGGCTCCTGTATCAAATGATAAGTACATCACGAAACTATCACAACATGGCAGTCTTACCGAAGGGGAGAATACCGCTTAGCAAAGCCGCAACCTGTAAGCAATGGTTAAAACGTCATGTTTATAAACTAGACGTGGGATGAATTACCCATGGCCGTAGATACTTTGGCGCAGGTGGAATTTGTCTAGGAATCTGGTTAACCCGTACGGGATGATACACACCCTTTACAACCAGTCAACAGCTGGAACCAAGGTCAAGGATATGCTTACTCCGTGCTTGGTACCAAAATACGCTCCAACAGCAGATAACGGCGCAGAGATGCCAAACCACAACACGACAATGAACAGCATCGTGCCTGAATTAACGGTCAACGTCAATTTAGAGGCCTTAAGGGAGCTGGCTGACCGAAAGGCACCGCGCCAGAGGATCCGGCGGTGAGGAGAAAGAGATTCAGGAGGAAGACAATTAAGAATATGAACCTGAATGGTCATAGTTGAACAGGTCGGCACCTTTCTCGTGCCACAGCACTCACGTGGGCAAGACCGTCGCTGTGAGGAAAGCATTTTTTCTGCGGTTTGTGCCTCCAAGGGAGGCGTAAATCCTGCTCGAAAAGTATCCCCCAACCCTTCGAGAATACATTGAATATCAGCACAGCCAATGTTACATGAACACCTACCCTCCGAAGAAAGTCCAACAGATCATCATGACCGTAGCAAGCGAACCCCGATTTGACGGCGACAAGAAACCCAGCAAAGCGAACACTAACGAAAAAATGAGAAAACGTCGGTATGGCATGGCATGACGGGAAGACGGACCTAGTGTCACTCCGACCATTGAGCATAACTGGGCACCATTTCCTACCATAATTGCCAAGAGCATGGGATGGCGCGGTGTGCGGAAGACTTCACCATGCACGAGTTTCCAGCCCCAATCCTCCTGAACATCTTCCTAATGTATATTTATCCAAGTTAAACGTGGATATAATTGTGAATGAAATACTTACGCTTACGTCACTTGCATTGTATCGAGATATCTACGCACATAATGCAGAATGTTGAGCTGATTCGCAACGTGATGGTTGAAAGACTTACGTCACGAGAGACGCTCCGCAGGAGGACCATGGAGACCATCACGCAGAGGAAGACTACAATGACAAGCGAATTTACCAGACTGAACCAATGTATGCGAGGATCGAATATGTGAAGATAGTTGTCCCAACGAGTGGCCTAAGATATCATGAGACAATAAAAGAGCTCCAAGATGGCCTGCATACCCAAGGAGTATCCGATTCCTTGAGGCACATCAGTTATGAGATAATGGAGGGACATATAGTGACTTACATTCCAAGTCACTCGGTAAGTGTACTTGATAGTGTTTGAGGTGCTTTCGCTCAATATCATCGGAGATTGGCTCTCAGTATCGCAGTCAGGTGAGTTTCCGCTGACACTGGAACATGATACTCAGCAGGGGGATAAATGACATCACCAAAGAAGGGTCGTACCTTGACGGCCAAACCAGGACCCCTACCACGCGATGGGATTCCGGGCTGGGTGTATGGTATCTACGAAATTCAATAGCGGTAGGTCAATTCACAACGGATACGAATTGACGTGCTAACCTCAGAACTATTTCATAATGGTTGTTCAAAGCTGGCATATCCTTGTAGGCTTCATCGTCATTGCCCAAATTAAAGCCCATATCAAAGAATAAATCGCCACTCCTGAGATCAACCTTCATTTCCGCCGCAGGAAGACCATCGATGAGCCAGTTCAAGGCATAGTCTTCGCGGATTCGGTCGTTGATAAATTTTGCGTCATCCCCCGGTACATGCGTGGTGCAGAGTGTTTTGCAAGTTGCGTTGTCTCCGAGCATTGTAATCTTGAATTGGTTAGAAACGTACATACGGACAAGGGCAAAGATCGACATACATTATAGGGAGAGTTAAATATTCGATCCCCGAATAAGATTGAGCCTAACGACTCGGGTTGTTTTTTCTCCCCATCTGGTGGCTGGCAAAAGTGGAACTTTGGGTTGTAGTAATCGTCTTTGCAAGGCGGTATTAGCGAGGCACCGCAACGTTGCTGTGATGTTTGAACTCACAATTGATGAGGGATTTCTGGTTGGGTTCGATACTCGTATGAGTGAACACGCCTTGAGGACCAAATGACACACCAATTTTGCATCGTCACTACTTGACAACATGGGTGTCAGAGCATTGACAAAGAGGTTGACTTGTTCTCCTTTCACATAATTATGAGGCGCTGCTCCAGGAAGGTAGAACGCATTGACAGAGAGGGGAACGAATAGGGCGAGTGCGATACCCACACCAAACCGATTAGCGTAAATCATTGCACCGTCGCGACGATGGCTATACAGGCGCTCAAGCTCACCGTGACAGCGTGTCGTGTACCCGAGCACGTGCCATAAACGCGGAGATTGAAGTATTTAATTGTCATTATTTGGTTATTATGTGGCTATTATTTGTACATTATCTGTAGCACGGCTTTATCCGGACAAACTGTAAAATTAAGGTTTCCAGTTCACCCTTCGACAAAATAAGTTTACAAGCTCATCAACCTCCTCGACTTCAAGCATGGGCTGTACGTCGTTGCCGTTGATCTCAAAATTGTCCTTTGTTCATTACAGAATATTTTATTTCAGCAAACAAACCTCGTGGACTTCAGGCCGCTCGCAAGCTCCGCAACGACCGCCGGGAGAACCGTTGGGTCAGTCAATACCTTGCTCTATATTATCTCCCGTGTTGATGCACTCGATGTCTGGAACAGGCGGATAAAGCATATAAGAAACGTGCACTTGGCAATATCTACAAAACCTCTCCTACTGGAGGTTCATCACATGCCAAGGGAATCGTCCTCGAAAAAGTCGGTGTAGAGGCAAAACAACCAAACTCTGCTATCCGTAAATGTGTGCGTGTACAACTGATTAAGAATGGAAAGAAGGTCGTTGCTTTCGTACCCGTGAGTTTCGTTTTCGATGATGTTATACTGTGTTGTTCTCATGCTTGTTCAGAATGATGGTTGCCTCAACTTCGTCGATGAGAACGACGAGGTCCTGATCTCCGGTTTCGGTCGCCGCGGTAAAGCCAAGGGTGATATTCCTGGCGTTCGTTTCAAGGTCGTCAAGGTGTCTGGTGTCGGTTTACTCGCTCTCTGGAAAGAGAAGAAGGTAAGCACTGTCCATCCTTCCTTAATGTCGTCTGGTTTTTTTAAGTTTGTAATATAGGAAAAGCCAAGGTCATAAACCTGTTCTGGCAGCATTTGTTTTGACTACGCCGCATATGATCATGCTATAGTGAACGATATCCCTTCCCTTTACCGTAGCACCACGTCCAATATCAGTCTCCTAAGTGAAGTCTTGAATTCACAAGACGGTTGTGGACAAACTGACGTGCTATTAGTTAAGCCATACCACTAACAGGCCTCCTTCCGCATCTTCAGAACACTTTGATGCCCTTGCCCTCCAAATAGTATCGTAGATCCGCAATCAGTTCCAATTGCTCATCCACTGTCAAACCGCTTACGATGGTTTGCAGTATTGACCCAACGGTGACGTGATGTTCGCGAATGAGGCTACTGTAATAGACGTAGGTGAAAACGCCCATCAGAAATCTGATGTCCAAGAAAGTTAATAAGTAGAAAGATACAAGCGGAGGGGGCGCGCGGGGGGGGGGGGAAGACGACTCACTGGCAGTCCATGCGATCAGTCATCCCTCCATGTCCTGGTATGCTATCGCCGAAATCTTTGATGTTGAACGCGCGCTTGAAGCCAGAGGCGAAAAATCCGCCGAAAGGAGCAACGAGGGAGGCGAAATACGACATGAAGAGCAGATGGAACTGGTACGGCGCATATGAAATGGTTGCAACCGACCGACCAACCTGTCCGAAGGTTTAGTTTTCTATTATCCAGTAGAGCATACAACCGACGAACAATGGTAGACAAACACGCAGCCAACGGCGGCCAGATGACCCAATCCCTCCAGACGAAGACCGGATTTGGCACACATGGCGACGAGCTCCACGCACTGACTCCCAGATCATGAACGGGGCATATCATATAATCATAGCGCATGAAATAGGTGCCCCAAAGGATGCCAAACACAATGGTACTCCCGAAGGCCCCCACGAAACCTTCGACAGTCTTTTTTGGGGACAGCTTGATAAGTGGAGTGTGCCCAATCGTGATACCCCAAATGTAAGCAAATACATCGTTACAGATCACAAGGGAGGCAGGGACCCAAAACCAGATAAGGCCCTCGAGGATGTTGTTAATGATGAAATGGCTAGTTGCTGAGGTGTCAGTTACGGATAGAGCTTTTGACAGGTGTCGCACCTCGAGACGACAATGAGTAATAAGCTCATGTGTACCCAACAGAACAGACCAAACTGTTGTTTGAGGTAACCCTTCTTCAAAGACATCACGAACCCTACAAATCCAATCGTGTAGAGGGTGAAGCTGATGATGCGATGATTTGTAGCAAACGGGAGTAGTTGAGCATCTGCAAACACCACGTGCTGACAGCGGCCTGTCAGACGAAGATCCTCCAAAAGAATGTAAGGAACTACCTTGAAATAATAAATGATACTCTCTCCGTATAGGAAATAATTTGTGACCGCGAAGAAATACCAATTTAGCGTCTTGCTCCATGGATCTTTCGGTTGGGTTTCTGTGTCGTACGAATCTGGCGCCGTCGATCTCAACGAAAAGAGTGCAGTCACCTCTCTGTAAACCAGAGTTTGACATAGCATGACCAGAAGAATCATATACGCATGTCCAAGAAGCAATAATCCTGAATTATGTAAAAAGATCAGTGAAGTTGAAAGCAACGTGGTCTCGAGACGATACCAATGAATCCCCCAATCATGATGAATGTCCATAACGTCCGTGTGAACACATTTTGCATTTTCTTCGTTTGCTCGGCTTCTTGAGCGTCGCTTTTGGGGTGTGCTGCCTTGCCGTTGCCGTCCTCTTTAGGAAGCTGCTCGGCTAGCTCAGAAATTGGTCTAGGAGCGTCGGCTTCTTGTGTCCAGCTCGAGTCCATTGATGATGACGGCTCGTCGCGAGCTTTCTGTCCATGGAAGTCGCTTGTAGTTGTATGGTTCATGTGGGCATCTGTATTGGAGTCGGTCGCTGGCGGCGTTGTTGGTACCACAAGCGCACTTTCCACTTTGATTGATGCCTCCGTTAAGTTTTGGACTCTCGTTGAAGGGGTAGGCGGTAGGTCTTCGGAAGAAGGTGCAGAGTTATCCGTACTTGGAGACTCAGTCCGTTGTAATTTGTTTGCAATCTTTTGGTGCTGTTTCTTCTCCAGACGTGCGGTCCTGGCAGCTTTCTTTTGAGCGGATTTAGAAAGTTTGACGTGAAGATGGGTACCGCTGTAGCCATGAATAAGATTAAACGCTACGTCACGGACACTTTACGCTACCTTTCAAATGGTAGCGACTGCACAACAGGCTCTCGCCCCTGTTCCTCTTCACTTTCTTCCCCCGAATCGACCTGTAATGACTCAAATGTCGTCCGCGACGCGAATGAAGACCGACTCATTGTGAAGGACAGGTCTGGGTGTGACAAGCGGCGGCGCGTGACCACGTAAGATATTCTTTATTTGCTCCCGGAGCCATTGCCAAACAACGTCGATACCGCATATCATTAGACAAATACTTGATACAAAACTTCTACGAGAGCAAAAATGGTTTACGTGCGACTTTGTACCGTGCTTGTATAATAAAAAACGTGCGACACAGTGTGTTGTCCATCCCCTCCATGAGTACCAGCTAGGTAGATATATATGTTCCAGCTATATGATCAGAATTTCCAATCATTGTCGACTTCCATGGCCCAAGGAACTGAACGAATAATTCAGAAGCTGAGACCTTCAATCATTAATGCACGTACATTTAGTAAGAAGAGTTTTCGAGAAGATTTTCTCAATTGGAACGTCATGAATCTTGCACCACGCAGCCGTGATACTGCAAATAAGTGACTGAGTACTAAAAGCAAATTTGTGCCGTAAAGCTCACCGTGGGTCCAAATAATTGATTTTACTGCGAAATTAAGAACGTCAGTAACAGTGGCGTCCAACCACAATATGTTCTACCTTGTGCCCAGAGCAACCGCCTTACCGGCATCCCGATCGTCTATCTGCAGATTGAACGTTTTGATTTTTTCATCCATTTTCTCGATAGCTTCTTCGATTTTCTCCGTAGTCCGCTCTCTCTTCAGTGTCGCCTTTCCAGTACCCCTTTCTTGCTCAAGCCTCTCGAAATCGGCCTCTATAGCTCCAATCTTCTCTTGCAAAACTGAATTGCCTTGTGCACTCTTACCCTCCTCTACCAGCTTTTCGTTATCCTTGGCGAACTTCTTCTCCGCTTTCTCGATCTCCTTCACCTTCGTCTGCTCCTCATGAGCGGCGATCCATTCATCGTCTAGGTCGGCATCGGCATCGACGTATTTCTTCTTTTTCTTATTTTTTGCATCGATTCCGAACAACACATGACATAGTTTCATGCGTTCGTACTTGAAGCTTAAAAGCTGCAACAACAGACCGTTCGGTGCTCCTTGTCCAACAAATAAATAACGCACATACTCGATATTTCATTTTCTCCATAGATTGATCGTGAGTTTTTGAAACACTCCGCTGATGATTACACAAAATGGCGACCATGCGGTTGGCTTGATTGTAGGCATTGAGCTTCTCTTGCAAAGTCGCATTCTCTAGTGCTGATTCGTCCAGTTGTTGTTGGAAAGTGATCGACGCGTTGTAGGTACGGAAGACCTTGGCAGTAAGACCCTTCATATAGGATGCTAAATGCTTATTGAGGGTACCAGTCTGTTCAGGCTCTATTAATGACAAAAGTCGTACCCTGGACGACGAGATATCTTACAGTGACGCGATCGAAAAGATTATCATCGTCGTTCTTGTTGTCTTTGAAAATCCTGATGTTCTTGAAGATCTGAGGCTCGACGGGTACGCGATTGTAGTACCGAATCGAATCTTTACCCAAGAAGTCGAAGATGATGAAATTTGGGGCTTCTAATGTGACATGTTCGCAGCGCAGCGAGCAACAGCCGACGGTGTCCGCTTCGTCCTCTCCTTTCTCGTTACCCGCTCGAAGGGCGAGTTTATCGATGAAGTACATGGCAGTTGCGCGCTGGCGGTCAGCCATAACTTTGGACTTCAATTGCTCATTGTAATCTCCCCGGATGCGATCAACGTGTTTCTGGATCAAATTTATGAATCTGACCAATAGCCGAGAACAGGATAAGCTAACCTTGAGTTCGCGGGCTTTCTCAAATTTCGTCATATCGCTCTGGCCCTTGAGAGAGCTGCCAGCCGCCAAGAAGACATACTTGTGGTTTCCGTTGACGTTTTCGGTCCAGTTGGCAAGCCAGGTGACGGTCTGATCATGAATTATTTTCTTCCACTTGCCAGGCATGTTAGGGACAGGAATTGGAACCCCTTCGCCGATATTAATGGTGATGTCTTCAGGATGAACGCGAAACTGTCCGAAGTACGGTACGGTCACTCAGCGATGTGTCGAAGCTCGTTTAGCATAGCTACTGACCTTGAGAGCACCTTTTTTAGGATGATCACCACGACCCCTAAATAAACCTGGGGGTTCAACTCTAAAATTTCCGACCTTCTCTTTGCGACCATCTAGGAGACATGTAGTATATTGAAGTTCAAGATCGTCTTTGGCCTTTTTGAGTTCCTTTTTCTCCGCGGTCGACAGCGCTTTCTTCTTCGCTTTTTCGGTCTCAAAATATTCGAACATGGGACGGAAGTCGCAAAGGTTGAATTCCTTGATATCAATGCCGTTACGCTGCCAAGGTTTCAAGGTGAGAGAAATACGTAAATGATACCGGTAGAAACCTACGGGTGGATTCTCTTTCAGAACAGTTTTCCAGTCATTGAAGAAGTTGGCATTGAATGTAGCATCTTGTGCGTGCTCAGTCTCGATCATCGCTGCATAAAATCCAGCGACCTCTTCCGCAGGAAGCGGCAAATCCACTGATTTCCCTAGAAATGAACAATAAGCGATAAGACATGACGAAAGGTGTGTTGTATTTGCCATTGTACTTCATTTTGATGTGAGATGGCAGCGATTCATAAGGAGGGGGGAATATGACACCGTTGTGTTCGAGACTCTGCCACTTTATAGAGTCATCACCGTTGGGATCGCCGGTCTCCCACCACCTGAAGACTTCGTCTTCCTCCTCCTCCTCCTCCTCCTCTTTTTTCTTGCTCTTCCTTTTCTTCATAGGTGAACCCACCGGTTCTTCCTTCTTTGCCTTTTTTCTAGGGGTTGGGTCTGAACCCGACGCGTCTTCATCTTCGCCCTTGAGTTTCTTCGCCTTCTTAGTAGACGTTTTCTTGACAACCGGTTTGTCGTCGTCTGACGAAGGGTCTTCGCCATGGTTCTCCGCCTTGACAAAGTGACGTTTCCGACCCGCGGCGGAGACCTTTTTCCGTTCAAGTGGCATATCGTGATCATTTTCAGAGCTAAACTGATCGTCTTTTTCCTCCTTCTTCACTTTCTTGTTTGACGGGGCTTTCGTTCTGCGACGGATAGATGGATGTTTCTTCTGCTTGGGCTCGTCGAAATCTTCTTCATCGCTGTCGTATTTCTTGCCAGTACGTTTCTTCCTCTTGCTCCCGTTGAGAGAAGACACTACGGTAGTAGCCTTCACAGCGTCTGGTACAGTCCCTGCGACGGATTTAGTTGGAGAAGATGCCAGTGGGGTATCCTCGTCGCTAGAAGACTCAGCGTATGCAGCTTTCTTGCGTTTCAGCGGTCGAGCCGCGGGTGTAGCAAGCTGCGACTTCGTGAATGTCGACTGTGACCAAATATAATTAAATGGTTAAGACTAAAGTAGATGTAATATACTTACCAGAGGCATATCGTCATCTTCGCTCATAAAGCTCTCTTCATTTCCATTCACATGCCCGTTCCCGTTGGCGACGTGGCGATAACCGTCGCCGGGCTCAGAACTGGCAAGTAGTGGCTGATCATCGTCCGAGAGCATGACGGAGTCACTCGACATAATGGGTTCAAGGCAAAGGAGGGGTCCCGTGTATAATTCTGATGGTAGGCAAGGGGGAAAGAGGGGCGGCAGTGACACTGATATCTGTAGTTGATTTGTCCAAGTGTCACGCAGCCTGCCCTAAATAAATGTCACCCGCCGCCTAACCCGTCCGGCGGTTCACTGGCAATTGCGACAGCCGCAGAATTTCAACCACAGTGAGTAACCAAGGTTATTCTACAGAATAGTGGGTTTCAGCTATACGTTAGGACTTGTCTCATGTCAAATCTCCCACTATTTCGTGATCCCTGGGCGAAGAGAGATGCCTGGCGCAAACATCCCGTCTTTTACCAACGGGCAATGTTCCGCAATATCTTTCCAGGTTTCGGTATCGCCGTGGTCGCCTTCACTGTTTACGTTGTTGCGGACAATATCTACGCGAAAGTAAATAAGCCAGAGGCGAATCATTAGTGTGAGTTCTGTACCATGAGCCCCTCCTGTGTCATGATTTTGAGCAATGAGATAGTACCACATCAAATGCACTGTACTATGAACGAAATAGAAGATTATTACATTGATAATTTGACTGCCAATAAACATTTGAAAAGTCCTTCCACGTCCGTGGCTATTGCAAGTGAGTTATGAGAGACAGCTGACTCGCATTGTCTGTTTGTTGCATGAATAATTATGTTAGTGCAAAGTTGAAAAGCTCGGATCATACACCAGGGAAATAGTCCGGCCGATTTGGTTCTAGGGTGTCGTAGAAAAGAGGGATAGACTGTTCGTTCGTTTTAGCATACAGGCTATCACGACGTAATAAGATGCTCGCTCAAAATGCAATCAACCAACCGAGACCGCGGTCTGGCACCGGACCGGGAACATTTTAACACAACGTATATAGAGAGCAGAATGCCAATTGCTCGATTTTGTGAACGCAACTACGCATTTCCCCTGATGTTGAACCTAACACAGGAGTTAGTAGATGGCTTACAGCATATACACGAGTTCCCTGACAAAGTACAGTCTAGATTAGCGCCCCTACTGGCTGGTAAACTCACGATTGCCAGCGTCTGCCACCGAAGACATACTTTTTGAATGCTCAAGGATCAATCGCCGGAGCAGCATGTCTGCAAATGAATTACTAACCAAGATATGGACTGCTTATCGTCTGCGAATCAATAAGCCCCGGAATCTCACTGAGGCTTCGTTCAGCAGCTTACTGTGAATTTTTTGTTCCAAATGTGTCTATATTCCTGTAGTAAACAAAGTAACCACTGCCAGCCAGATATGCAGAAACTATAAGCAAGATGTTAGTGATGTGTACGACTCGAAGTGAAAATTCACGAACGCTCCAACAGCCCAAAGCATGACAGCCTGGCCCCACTTCACATCCACTTGTGCAGCATGAGGAATAGCTGGAGAGCCAGCTGCCGACAGAGGACCAGCACTCGAAGACATGAGATGATCTCATAGGAAGCACCGAATCTCAACTTTCTAAGCGTCATTTTAATCATAGGAGGAGCTGTGGGGCGACTCCTTGACATGGAAGTAGCAAATCACACAGCCACAAGACGAGTGATTGGCCCACCCGGAGCTGATATACATGTATGATTGTCGACATCACTATGGTCACGAACGTATTAGCTCTCAGGTAAGCTGACAGTGTAAAATGGCTTGAACTTACTGGGTGAAATCCACGGATATTCAAACCCGGACAGGGAGCTTTGAGCGCCTAGCCCAAGCACAGAAGGGGGAGATCAGGTCCCACCCGGGAAAAAAATGTTTCTCAACGGTTCCGCCTTAAGAAACCACGTCAGCCGCCCACACTATCTTTCGATGACATAACATCGGTGAGATCTTCAAGTTTTGAGCAAGCTGATCCGTGACGCTCACAATTCTCGATGCGTATTACATATGTCCGAGTCGACGTCGAATCAAATCATGCGACAGTCACATCCAACTTGGTCGTCTATTATCCTCTAAGGTAGCGTTTGTACACTTCATTTTGCGTCTCCTCGACGTAGGTGTAGTTAAGATTTTCCAGATACTCGTCAAATTGATTATATTCGTTTGGTGGCACTTGGATGCCTGCCAATACTTTGCCGAGGTCTGCAAGGGAGTGTGTTTTGTTATCGTGTGTAGAAGCGACCTGTGACAGAGATGATATACCTGCGCCATGGTTGCGATAATGGAACAAGGATATATTCCATCCATGATGCAGGCCCAAAAGGAATTTGCGAAGGGCGCCGGGCCGTTCAGGAAATTCTGAAATACCCCGTTCAAGGCTAGCGAATGTCATGAACATGAAAACTCACCGAATCTGAACACACGTTCGTTAGGAACGACTGCGCAGCCCCCGATCATGTAACGGGTGTGACTCTTCGCCATTTCATCGTCACTGATATCAAAGCCCTTCATGTCTTGCTCTGCCAGAGCGGCAAGGACACCAGAAACTTCTGCCGCGCGCGACGAGGACTGCAATGTGAACGATATGAAGATATGGGCCCTATCTGGCTGGTTGTAACGATATATAAATTCCGTCACCGCTCGTGGATGAATAACGGAGTGCAAAGCTATGAAGCTATGGAATTGAAGGTAGAGTAATTGAATGGCTCAGAATTTGAGATACCGACCTTCCCGGCTTCTCGGGAATCTCGACACTTAGCAGTGCCTCTCTGCCTTCTCCGAGTTCGGCTCGTTCTGCGACGAACCGTAGACGATCAAAATTCATGTTGGCGCCACTGATAACGGCAACGAATTTTTTCTCTGCTCCCACGAGGTTATTGTCGATGATATGTCGCTTAAGACCTGCCAAGGCCAAGGCTCCAGCTGGTTCGGTTACCGACCGTGTCTCTGTAAAGTAAATCGGAGTACGTATACGGTCGGGAATGATGAGCACAATGACATACCTTCAAAGATATCTTTGATAGCTGCGCAAAGTTCGTCATTGTCAACTTTAACAACCCCATCTAGAAGTTGTTTGCAGATCCTGAAAGGCTCCTCGCCTACAATTTTTACGGCTGTGCCGTCACTAAACGGGCCAACTTCAGACAACGTCACCCGTTCACCCTTAGCCAAACTCCTCGCCATGGCATCTCCGTCCACAGTCTCTGCACCAATGACTTCTGTCTTTGGAGAACCGATCCTCTTGACGTACTCGCATATCCCAGCAATTAACCCGCCGCCTCCGATTGCTGCGAATATAGCATCTAGATTGTCTCCGTCCCGGAGTTGTTTCATAATCTCCATACCGACTGTGCCCTGTCCAGCGATGACAAGAGGATCGTCGTATGGAGGGACGAAGGTAAGGCCGTAAGTAGCAGCCAGCCTTGCGCACTCCATTTTTGCCTCGTCAAAATCTGTGCCGTGCAAAATGACTTTTGCACCTAACCGTGATACATTCCGGATTTTTATGGATGGAGTGCCATTCGGCATAACGATAGTGCATATGACGCCGAGTCGGGCACCAGAAAGAGCGACGCCCTGTGCATGATTTCCTGAATATAGATTAGTGTCTGATGGATGTAGATGTAGATGAGAGACGCGTCGAGGTACGCACACTGACCGGCACTACATGTAACGACTCCCTTGCGACGTTCCTCATCGGACAGATTTGACATGAAGTTGTAAGCTCCTCTAATTTTGAAGCTGAAGACATCATGAAGATCTTCACGTTTTAGCCATATCTGATTGCCTAGCTTTGCACTGAGATTAGTTGCCAGCACGAGAGGGGTTTCTTTGACGATCTCGTAGACCTTTGAAGTAAGGATTAATCGAAGATAGTCGGGTGCTTTCGACGGTAGAACATGATGATCTGAAAGACGCGGAAACGAGAGAGGAGCCGGTGCACTTGATGAATATTCTAAAGTCGCTGCAGGGGACATGGGGGTCCCAGGATAGGCTTAGGGCACGTGTGTACGGCAAAGACCGCCGCCCTAAGTATCAGACTCGGACGGGTTTCCTTTCCACAAGTCCTTTACACTTCCAAAATTATGGCCCAAACGGCAGCAATGGGTCCGCCCCTTTCCCCAAGAGAAACTAGACGCTCAGGACGACGCTCAGCACCTTCCGTTTCAACTAGTACCTCAAAATCACCCGACTCTCCACCACCAGAATCAGTCAAGGAGAAACCGCATCGACCATCGTTAACATCATCCAATAGTAACGGCAGAAATAGACGTTTCAAACAGGAAGATATCGAAGATTCCGTGGATGAACCCAAGAGTGCTGTGTCCAATGGCACAACCGCCACCCAGGGGAATACAAATGGCAGAGCGAAACGCAAGGGAAAAGAAAAGGAGAAGCCAATACTTGTCGCCGACGCAGTCGTGGATATGACTGCAACAAAATCAAAATCAAAAGTTGTTGGTGATGAAATGCTGGTTGACCAGCCTGAGGAAGAGGAACAGGGTATAACTCGATGTATGTGTGGAAGCACAGGTGTGTGTAGTCCTGATATATATTCTTTATCTGAATTGAACTCATGAGGCATCCGAAAGGAGAGGACGACCCGGATGCTGGTGAATTCATGGTCCAATGCGAGACTTGTAAAGTCTGGCAGCATGGTCTGTGTATGGGTTACGAATCCGAGGATCAACTTCATGACGACGACTATTACTGTGAGCAATGCAGACCCGAACAGCACCAGGAACTCCTTAAGTATGCGGGCAGATGTTGGGGTATTATCCTTTCTAACGCTCGTACCCACAGGAAATTCTCCAAGAGGGGTCGGCACTCATCAGCCAACTCTCATCACAATCCTGCCACCGCTGCTTCGCGCTTGTCGCGCTCACATTCGCCATCTTATCTTTTAAAACCATCCAAACGCCGAAACACGATGAACAGTAGAGACGCTGCATTCGACGAGAGTTTGAAGGAGATTATAGAAGCAACAGCCGCCGAAGCTGCAGCCATCTATGACTCGCGAAGTGTTACATCAAATGGACACGTTAATGGACACGTCGAATCCGAAGAGAATGTGGAGGCTGGACCCAGCAGTCGTAAAAAGCGGAAAAGGCCAGATGATGACGCGTTAGTGTTTGGTTTAGGTTTCTTGGGTCCTGTCTAATGTCGTCCCGACACGCAGCATACCGAAGAAACGAACCAGATCTGCGTCCAGTACATCTGATCGTCCTGCTGGATCTCATGTTCGTGACGAAACCCCCATGACAGCTAGCGGCAGCAAAACGGCTTCGGTACCAATTCCGACCCCCAAACCCACGGCTCGCAACAAGAGAGGCGGAGCACGCAGAGTTGCTGCGCATGAGCCTGCCTTATCTATCGAGGGCGATGAAGGTATTTGGACTGTTGTAAGTTATTTTATTCACGCTCACCTTGAATTAAATAGGCGCCCCGCCTCCTACCAAACGACAGGCCTTGAACAGTCGAGCCAAAGCTGCGGCTCCAGGCAGACGCGCACCACAATCTTCCACTTCACATGTACCAGGCAACGCGACACACGAGCACGGAACACGACGCAATCAATCTAATGGAGTCAATGGCTCAAATGCGTACGGAAATACCTCCGCGGAAGCCTCACGCGCCTACCGCAATTCACATGCGTATGCAGTGTCACAACAACCACTCTTCACATCATGGAATCTACCTGACTATCTTTCGCACCTGGAACCAATGCTCCCTTCCGACACACCCCGTCCCCTTGAGGTGCGCGGGTCTGGGGTTGGGCCTAGCGGGAGGGAGTCTGTGGAGAAGGCCGTAGAGAGAGGTGTGAAGGTGAAATGGCCCAGTAAGCGGATGAGTGTAGGCGACATGAACAAACGTGTTCGGGCACTTGTGGAGTGGGTCGGTCGGGAGCAAGCCAGTGCAATGGATCGTGGACGCCGGAAGGATGCGTTGGTGAAGGCTTTGAAAAAGGGAGGGAAAGGATCAGATGCCGGACCTTGTGACACTGCCTCGATGGACGCACACATAGTACTTGATGGCGAGTTACCTGCGGAGTCTCCCTCGCATGAGAAAACACACACTCGGGCGATGGGTCTCACATCAGCTTCGATTGCTGTGGATTCCAATCACGCCGGCTTGATGTCCCAATCGTCGACGATGCAGGAGATGGAACGGCTCATGGAAGAGCTGATTGGTTTTCAGGAGCGGTTTGGCCCCGGAGCCAAGAACAGGGAACGTCACAGCGAACGGCGGCTGGCAATTGCATGATCTACTAGCAAACCTCGGATTTCTTGATTTCATCTCGTCTCAGGATGTATTTTTTGTCGTTTCGTTCGTTGTTTCTTCTACTTAAATATTCTAATATTCTACGACTATCGTGTACCCTCATCATCTAGTTATTCCATCGCAGCATCCACTGGCACTGGAAGATGAAATATTCAAGTTTGTCAAGACCCGCTGAAGTAAATAAACAAACTTAAACAAAATCACCCATGTTTTCGTCTCCATCGTCGAGCACAGTGACTAGCTCAACTGTCGATCAGAAGGATGTAGAAGACGACCAAGCTAGTAAAGCTAGTACGATTCGGCAACCATCTTCAGACTTTTATGGCGAAGATGAAGCAGAGGACCAGCACGAAGGTGACTATTCTACGCGCATGGAGGAACTTCTAGACGACAGCGAGGACGAACGCGAAGTTCATGAAGATGAAATTGATGAAGGTTTTATCTATGGTGGGGTCGATGCTGATGAAGTCTCTGGAGGTTATCGTGACCGATTACGAGATATCCTGGGGACCGAAGTTGACGACGACGAGGCGGAAAGTCCTTTACACCAACATTATCAAAAGTTCGAGTTCCACACTCTGGTGAGTCTTTGGTAACTATCGAAATACCGTCGCGTTGTTGCTGCGACTAACCGTTTTACACAGCACCTATCCGACCACACGCCTTCCAGTTCTTTCGTCTCTCAGTCATTACCTATGACTCCCTCGAGGATAGTTTCTCCTAAACCTAATGCCACACCATCAAAATTGTCAAAGCCATATTTGCATCCCACCATTTCGAGACTACGTTCCGCTCCTCCTCAGGCTTCACACTTGCAATCTACGAGTAGTGTGGGAACCTCTCGCTCGCATATGTTTGAAGGTGCATCTCCGCCACCTTCTCGCTTTTCTTCTATGTCTCGGACATCATCGATATCCAACTTGCCTACTTCTGTCAATGATCAGGCGGAGAGGGATGTGTTTAGATGGACCCAACTGCACAGTATAGGCAATCGGATATATGAGGAGAGACCACCAAAAGCTTCCTCAGTACTGGGACCGCCGTCATTGGGATCGCCCATGGTTCTTGCTGCCAACGGGCTCATTTGTGTGGGGATGAACAGTGGGAGGATTTTGGTCTATGATTTTAAACAAAATCTGAAGTGTATTTGCGGCAACAATGCATCAGGTTCGTCCGTGGCAGGCTGTGTTTTATGTGCACTAATCACTCTTCAGCCAACATAGTCGGACCCGTGAGCGCACTTGCTTTATCCCATGACCATACCTACGTCGCGTCTGGCCACTCATCTGGATATATTCAACTTTTCAACGTGAATCACCCCCAAACACCTGCTCGTACCGTTGCGCCCACATCTCTAGTTGTTGTTACATCCGGACGACAAGAAGGTCACCTTCGTGGTTCTCGCATCGTGAGTATCGGTTTCTTGGCGGGCAGACACACAGCGGTTGTCTCTGCAGATGAGCGTGGACTGGCCTTTTATCACAGTCTCGGCAAGGTGCTTTTCGTGGAAGCCTCGGATATTCTCCGTATTCTTGGACAGTACCCAAAGGATGATATCGACACCATCTCTCACAGTAATTCCACCTCTTCTCACGCGTCCGCAAATGGTCTGACACCTACAACTACGCCCACACGACGTCGTACTCGCTCCTCTATCCTTGCGATGATGCCTCTTCCTTTGGGCACAACTCCCCACCCAACGGACGCATATAACATAGTGGCGCTGCTTACTCCAGCCAAGCTCGTCATCGTAGGCCTGAAACCAACACCCAAGACGTGGTTTAAACGTCCTCGGGACGTCGACGAGGAACGTGTTTCGAATTCCAAAACAAGATGGAAAGGAACGCTAGCTTGGTTTCCGTGTGTTACGCTTGGAGCTGGCGGTAAGACAGATACGATACAAAAGGAGCCAAATGGCAAGAATAAACCGGTTCCAACGACACCGATACTTGTTTATTCTTGGGGCCGTACCCTCCATCTCATACGAGTCTTTGAAATAAAAACTACACAGTCGAATCGCAACACTAGGAATGGGAAAATAACTGAAGTTGAAGTTGGCAGTATCGTCTTCGAAGAGGTCGGTAAATGGACTGCCGGAGATGATATTCTGGCGGTGCAATGGTTGAATCCCAATGTGGGTTCGTTCACCCCAGTTTCTGATTGACGTACCTGGGTCACTGATTTGTCGCATCCACAGCAACTCATTATTTTTACACCAACAACCTTGGATGTATATGGCGTGCATAATGCAAAGCTGGTCGAACGCATTCAGTTCGAAAGTCTCTGTTTGCTTTCGCCATCTTTTAGTCACACGACAAACGGTGCGGTTTCCTACACGGATTCCGTCGGGGAAATAGCGCACAGTGTACGAGTATACAAAGGGAAGATATTTCTCCTCGTAAGTGTCGTCATTTCCTATCCTCCCCTGCAACTCAACTTCGATATTGTCTTAGGGCCGGCAAACGCTACAAGTCGGGACGCTCTTGACATGGGCTGACCGAATTCTGTCGTTTGTTCAGGATGGAGATTTCCTCTGTGCCATTGATTTGGCGAGATCGTACTATGTCGGTGACGCTCCAGGTAATCGAAACGGCCTCCCAGACGATCCACAGCAATGCAAGGACGTCATCGGGGAGAAAATGCGTAGTTTAATGGTAGCTTCCGCGCGATACACGTTTTCGGAGGACCGCATGACGGACGGAACCCATGTCACTCCAGATGGCCGCGGCGTCGATCGGACGTCATTATTCGAAGCTCTCGTTGCTACTTGCGCTCGTGCTTGTGTCGCACTGGACGACTTCGAATTTCTCTTTGAAGATCTTTTCCAGCAGTACGATGATGCAGGGATCACACCTATCTTTCTGCTACAATTGGAACCTTTCGTACTGGATGGGGCAATCCGTTATCTTCCTCCTCGGATCACTCAGCGGTTAGTGGCCTTACACGAGAAGGACAGTCGCCCCGACCTAGCCGAGCGCATCATCTGGCATATTGACCCCGCTTGCTTGGATATCAACCAGGCCATTCATTTATGTCAAGCTCACCAACTATATGATGCCCTAATATATATCTATACCCGTGCTATGGAGGATTACGTATCCCCTGTGGTAGAGCTCCTGAGGCTCATCCGAAAGGTACAACAGTATCGGAAGTCCGGGATAGAATCTGTGGCTGCAGTGGGGGTTGCGCCGGATGATTCAGTTATGGAGCCCATCATTATGAATGCCTACAAAATCTACCCATATTTGGCCAACATTTTGTCGGGTCTTATTTACCCGAGCGAGGAGCCCCTGGAAGAGGAAGACTCTTTCCAGGCCAAGAAAGACATATATACTTTTCTTTTCTTTGGCCGGTCGAGTATGTGGCCTCTGGGAGAAGGAGGGAAACTAGTGTTGACCTCGGACGAGGAGGGTGGCCCCGAACCGACGTTTCCTTATTCTCGTCTTTTACTTCGTTTTGACGCCGAGTCCTTCCTTCACTCGCTCGATATTGCGTTTGAAGACGCTTATCTCAACGATGAATCGCAAGGCGTTAGCAGACGGGTCATTGTCAAGACTTTATTGGAGATATCGTCTTCTGGTGACCTTCCTCCAGCCGATGTTACTCTGGTCAACATTTTCATTGCTCGAAATGTGCCCAAGTACCCCCAATTTATCCAAATAGCCACCAGTGCGCTACACAGCATTCTGATTAGTCTCGCAGAGGACCCCGACCAAAGCACTCGCGAAGATCGTCAGCTAGCTGCAGAATATCTTCTTTCTGTTTACAATCCTCATGAGAGTGACCGGATTCTCCTCCTCTTCGAGGGAGCCCTTTTTTTTCGCATTCTCCGGTCCTGGCATCGACAAGAACGACGATGGGCTCCATTATTATTAATGTACCTACGTGATCCAGATCTTCGCTCCTCGGAAATATTTAACAGCGTCGATGAAGTCCTCAACTCCTCAATACAGGCTAATAAAGGCACTCTCCCTCCAGAGCTTGTCACCACCATCTCGGATGCCCTTTCTCAACTTCTGCATACCAGCGTCAGCAGCACCGCTCTACTACTCGATAAGCACGTTCCGGAACTCCACGAGAAAGCCTTGGACGTCATAGGCCTTAACGCCGATCGTAAACGGTTCGCATATTTACGGCACCTTTTGGGGCCACAACGGTCCGAGGATGAAGACTACATCACTCCTTCGCTACCTCCCGGCGCTGGCCCGTCGTTCAAAGTGGCTAAACCACTACGTCAGCTGTATATTGCCTTACAATGTCAATATCATCCCACCGATGTCATTGCTCTCTTGAAACATCTGCCTTCGGACCTCCTCGATTGGCCACAAGTTCTGCAGACTTGTGAAAAACACGATGTGTATGACGCGGTTGTCTGGGCTACGAATTGGTGTGGTGATCCTCGAGACGCTCTTTCCAAAGCCGAAACATTCGAGAAACGGTTGACTCTCCGGATCGTTGATATTTTGTCAGCTCCCGAAACACTCACATCAGAAGGTGCAGCCAACATTCGAAAGGAATTGGACGCGTTAGAGGGAGTGGGTCGGACAGCCATAGCCATTTGCTTGGAGCGCTCGCAGGGCCCGTCCGTAACCGAAGTACCGCTAGAGGATATCTGGTTCCGGCTCCTTAGTAGTCAAATTAACTGCGTCCAGAGTGTATCGAAATTTTGCTCGGCCGAAGCGCTCTCTGTAACCACCAACCCAGTATTCGATGAGGAAGCCGTCGAAGTGGAATGGCGAACATTATCGGCTCTTCGGTCTCTCGTACAGGAAACATTTGGATCCCTTGTGTCCATCAGCTCAAGTCGCATTGTCTCTTTCCCTCGGCTGTTCAAGCGACTTGTCAATCCAGTCACCCATGCTCACACTTCCTCCGGCACACCATATAAGGAATTCAGGACGATTTTAACTGGGATGCTTGAGTCCTATCGCTCAGATGGGGACATGCTCATCATCACAAAACATTTGGTCGACCGAGATTTGTTTGAGGTACTGGAAGAAGTCTCACGTGATCGAGCGCGAGGATGGGCACCTTCACATTGGACATGCACTTTTTGTCGAGAAACCTTGCTCAAGGCTCAAAAGACGGAATCGGTATCATCTGTGGTCGCGAACAAAGGCGAGATTGTTGTTTCACGGACAGGGGCCATGTACCACAGTAGATGTTTACCTCTGGGAGCTTGACCTTGTTATGCCCACAGGGATCACATGACACACTACGAGTATCAGTCTAGCTTTCCTTACTGCAAGTGTAAACAGTACTTATCTTTCTCGTTCAGCCATTTTATCCTTGGTGGCGCTCAGAACATTGCATTAGTCAAGGGTTGATAAAGTAGTGCAACAGGAACTGCGGCCACCCGGGACGACTAGTCGTCAATGGAGTTCACATGCACCATGTCATTCAATGCTTCAAATGCATCGCTTGCGTCGACGTTAACGCCCAAGGACTTTGCGTCCATGCCAAATGCCTCTACATCGAGGATCATCTGCGTCTTTATGCGCTCTTCGTCTCGGCCTTCCTCAGGGTTTGAAGTGCCAAACAGCGAAAACGTCGATTTCTTGCCTTTTTTAAGGCGCCGAAGAGACTCTTCGGTTTTCTTCATGGCCGTCAAATAGTACATGTACCTTCGAATTCGCCGGAGGCTAAGTCAGTTACCCGGGAAAAGCGGTTACGAAGTGTACCTTTGCGAGACACTGTCAAATATATCGACTGCGTAAGCATCGAGATAATCCTCCCTCATTGGCGCTCCGAATCCATCACCCGTGTTGATGGCAAAAAAAACCTTGACAGGGCGTAGGATCGAGGGCACAAAGTAACTGGGTTCCGTTGGTACCCGCTTGTGCGACATGGCCCTAAACTGTGACGGTATGGATCGCACAGGGAGGAGAGCATCACAGCATCGTCTTGTCAGGATTGCTACGATTTGATTTGAAAGGGGTGGTGTCAGGGATATCAGGCATGATAAAGTATCACGCATGATATCTAAGCGTTACCCATCTGATAAGGCTGGATATAGGCTTTAGCAGAGAGGGACTGACCTTCGGGGTTGAAATCGTTCCCATCATCATCCATTGCCTGGGGAAGCATCATACTTATCTCTTGCCGCCAGAGCGCCAAGACATGAAAACGCATGGCGTTGATATCGACAATGGCAGCAGCACATTGTTTCAGTAAAGCATCGTCAGCTGCATTGGTTTCCGCTGAAGACGTGTCTGAAGGAGGGACCGGCGTGCTGGTGTGGGTGAGTGAACCTGGTGAACCCGGTGTAGCCTAGAAGAACATACTAAGTGGATGGATCAGAGATTCACAGAAAGTTCGAACTTTGTCATTTCCCAGGCTCGCCATGGCTTTGGACGCTATATCTAACGTGGGAAGGCTACTAGTCAGCCACGTCTTATATCTGCTCAAAAGCTGAAACCGAGGCCTTCAAAGTCTGTAGAAAACATTTCAGACAAAATTTGGGCGAACCTGTAGGGTGAGCTTCCAAAATCGATGGCCCAGCTCCGGAACATACACTTCTCCACTCCAACATGTGATTATAGCAATCCATACAGCTCCTGCTTGGGAGGTAACAAATGTATACTTTTCTGCGAAAAAAAAATATTGCACCGCCTCCTGGGATCTCGTGGTGGCATACGTACCTTTACCGGGTACGGGTTCTATCCGTGTTATGAAGAGGACATCTTCCAGTTTCGTGACGATTTCCTTCCACCGCATTTGGAAGTAAACAGGAAGCTGCCACCGTCGGTCAAAGGCAACGTAGACGGGATGTGAGCGCATGACTTGAATCGAGCGGAGCGAAGGAGCTAAGAACTCAAGTGAACGGATGAATGCTTGAGTCATTTCGTGGTGCTGATACGGGTACGTGGGCAAGTCGTAAAATGGATCAGAATTCTGTGGCACGTACTTTTCGGAAGTCATTCGGCCTTCCCGCAGAGAAAACAATACCGCCTAACTCATCCATAATAGCCTGTCCCAATTCTGCCCACACCACGTTTGCCATTATCTCAAAACCTTCATTACCAACCATGTCTTTGTCCGCGGCAATTGGGAATATCCCCCCTCCCCCTCCCATACTTTTCTCTACCCGGAGCCTCAAAACCGGCTTCACAGAGACTTTCTCCGCAATATCCATAATTCGACTCAAATCCCTCTCCACGAACCGCAGGAGCTGGTTATACAACCTTGCCAAAGAGTCATCGGTGTCGTCCAGAAAATGGGCGACGGACAGGGACGCGTCGCAGGTCGAATCAAACGGGTTCTTTTTAGACGCGAAAGCCGTGAAAGGAGTGTAGGGAGTTCGAGGAGGGTTGTTGGACTGGGCTGGGAAGGGTGTGTGGGGGACAATAGGAGAGTGGGGAGCTACAAGAGCGCCAGGGAAGATGGTCTGTGATCAAGTTTAATCAGTTAAAAAGTAGAAGTGACTTTGGTGCGTGCCTTTTTGACAAATCCGACCACGAGTTGTCTCTTAAGTATGTCCTCCGCATCTCTCCATAAGCCTAAAACGTCATAGGTCCGTAGACACTCCGTCAGGTCAGCCATCCATTTGGCCCTTTCCATTTCACTCGTTTTTCCGGCGGCTCTACCTTCCGTGAGTGCTAATAATATCGCTCCAAAGATATGGTCCAGGTCCGACGAGAGCGTTGACTGGATTCGATGGATACGCTATTGGGGTGAGATACAGGGAGTGGGAGTGAACGTGTGACCTTTGTGAAAGGGAAAGAAAGTCACATACCCACTGAATCTCATCTACGAATACGCATTTGTCTGCTCGTGCTTTGGAAGCGTGATACAGAAGCTGTGTGTATTCTGCAGCGACCCTTCCGAGATGTTTGGCGCGATTGGCACGTGTCCTATGGGCGAGTTGTTAAAAGGGCAACAATTAGAAGACGGCGGATGGGGTGCTGGCCTGTCTTCAATATTGTCATCGTCTGTTGTGCTTGGATGTGATGGTATTTTGACGTTGTCGAGCCTTTGGGATGCCACATCTTCTGCTGAGCCGGAAATAAGGAGCAGAGACTCTAGCCTTGTCACAGATTCAGAAATTTTCAGCAACAAATGGAGCAGTGCCTAGTACATTTCGTCAGCTGCGATGTATGTGAACGGCACACATACACACCTTCTCTTCGCGCAATGTAGCACGTTTCGTCAGTTTGTCTTGTATGGCCTCTTGGACGATTTGCAGTTCATTTTGTGAGTCCTACCTCGAGATACCATTTACGGCTGAACAATGCCACTGAATGATAAGACTTACAATGATTTGAGCCCTTATATTTCCGAGAGGCTGCTTCAACCTGTCCAGCCTAACGCCTTCTCCTTTCAAATCTGTGCTCAGACTGATGAACGCCTCATAATCATCGTTTAATAGTTTCACTAGTTCCTCCTTCAACGTGGACAAATAATCCCTGAGCTCCGAGCGCAAATCCGGTAGAAACATATGTGACCTTGACAAAAGAAAGTCTTCAACATTAAATATATCGGATGTGAGATATGAGTTGGCGTGTGATAGTGGAACATAGACTGGTAGATCATGGCTGATGTCCTGTCCGTCAGGGGGTACGCTGGATGAGTATGGCTGAAGTGACTGAGCGTATGTTGATTCACGGGTGACTAGCTCTTCTGCGAGACGGTCAAGATCGAACGGGTCGTGAGCTGTGTGTTGTTGCATGGAGCCCGGAGTTGTTTGGTATCGACCCATGAACCAAACACCTGCTGCTCCAACCACCTCAACCTTCAACTTGAAGTTCATGTTAACTGAGCTGCAACAGGAGAATTTTGCAAGAGACTGGTCCCAAGATGAGGAGAGAAGGTGGAATAGAGTGGGTCTCGGCTGCCGTCTTCAATTTAAATGTCGATGCTATGACAATAGTTGAGCGTTCAGATGAGTTACTTTCACCACTGGTTCAAGCGGGAATGTGCGTTGATTCTAAATAAAATATTAGCCCCCCAAAAAAATCTCTTATCGCTGAACTTGCTTTGTACAGTTGACAACATATACGATGTTTGTTGACATTTCAGGCGCAACACACTTATTTATTTTTGCGTCTCTCAGTTGGCAGATGGCTCTTATGTCGAACACATGACACTCAAGAGATATCTGGAAGAGCCCCAGGAGCTGATCTCTCGTGCGACCCTCCAGTTCTTTACTTCTGCCTGAGAAAACTCTTATTCTTTTATTTCACCCAGATTTAACCATGCACCATAACATCGAAGAAAGCCACATCTTTCCAGTCCTTGCAAAACGCATGCCAGTGTTCAACAATAGTATATCGGATGCTAAGCATATCAACTCACACAAGGCAATCCACAAGGGTGCGTACATTCACTCTATCTTGCTTCCACTGCTCACCGATACCTGCTACCAGGCCTGGACCAACTTCAAGGCCTCGTAGTCAAATACACTGCCGACCCAACGTCCTACTCACCCGACGAAATGAGGGGTTGTTTGGATGGATTCAAGGAAGTGCTTTTCAAACATCTGGATGAAGAAGCATGTTCCGTCTCGCCATGTCACTATCACCAGAACTATATTGATCATCGAAATTTGTACAGGTTGCTGATCTTGGATCAGAAAACATGAAGCGGTACTGGAAGCTTGAGGAAGTTGATAGCATAGTGACATAGGACTGTTTTCGCCTGAAGTGATAATTGCGGCACCAATGATACTTCCTAGGTACTTCAGGTTAAGTTGTGAGCAACTCAACGTTGAATCGCGACACCGTGAATGAAGTTGAATGCACACCCGCACTGGCATAGAGTACAGATACAGGGGATAACAATATACACAGGGACACGACAGAACACAACTATAGATACAATTGAGTGAACAGGCTAACAAGCAAACCAGAGGGTGCCAATAACCGTGGTGTCTACATGCGGTTAGAGTTAATACTGGTGTGAGGACCACCGATTTGCCTGATGGCAGAAGAAGTGCTTTGAGCATACAAGTTGGCGCTTTCGATTTGGGAGGAGGCCGTCGAGGGCCCATAAACTACGCTTTCAGGGAAATATGTTTCACCCCAGTCGAGTGATCTAATTGATCATACTAATCAGCAGAGTTCCTATCTAGAACGGAAAGTGGTCATACTTGGTGGTGACTTTATCCCAGGCTGCTGCCGGGAGCACTCGAGGTTCATCCCTGTCCCTAAGACCGGGTTGGTATCCAATATCATGCAAAGTCATAGCCGGACCACCATCCGTATTCATGTCGCACATGTCATTTGACTTGTCTTCATGAGTTGGATAGCTGCCAGAATACTCGCCGAAGTTCCCGAACACAGACGGCCTGTGCGCGGAGGTAATCGGGAGAATAGGCCACTCGGTGGAGGGAAACGCGTTCGGTACATCGTGTGAACGAGGTCGATATGGAGAGGGATATGCCGAGGTCAAGTCATCCAGAACGGGGAAGGGGACCGGATGAGTGCTTTTCGAATGTTCCTCCGAAAAAGTCTGCGCAGGACGTTGTTTTTGCGAATAGCGTTGATGTTGAGGAGGATGAAAGGCAACAGTGCGTGGCGAAGGAGTAACTATGGGCATCTGTGATGCTGAGTACCAATGCCATCCGTTTGTATTGCGAATTTGATGATCAGATGATTCGTCGGGGTGGCGATAGGAAGCTGAAGGATACATGTTACCGGACGAACTGGAGGTAGAATGTCTATCATCGCTCGTCGGGTATTGGGTAGAACCTGATGGTGGTGAGGGAGAAGGCTCATAATCTGGAGAGGGTAAAGAAGACTTCAGTCTTTTCCTGTCATGGAAAATATCTGTCAACGTGAACTCTCCAATATTTAGTAAACAGACTGACAGAGCATGTACTGCGCCACCCCACCTGGGCTCCGCCCACTCCAGAGCTCGGATGAAAAATAAAACATCAGCCATCAATCCTTCGACGTTTTGAGCTAAAGACAGCTTGGTATCATCTACTTGTTCCAGCACGACTTTCTCCCGGGTTTTGTGACACCAGATATTCATCAAAAGCAACCCGGCGCATACTTGCGATGTATGGGTGAAAAGGGAAAAACAGCACAAGTCACCGGCACATTGCATGAGGCGATCTATGATTTCCGCACAGGCTTTGGCTGCGTCGATGCAGATTTCACGAGCCGGGAACGGAAAGTCGCGGGGGCTCGAGACGGTAGGTGGCGGGATGAATAATCGGTATATCAGAGTCTGGATCAAGTAGTAGGTTAAGTGCAGAGCCGCTGATTGTTGGGCGAATAACGTGTTAACTGGTTGATTTGACCACCTGACTGATAGAGGGGAACTGGTTATCAGATGTCGTTATATACGTCACGGAGACATACGGTGTTGGGGCAATGACCTTAGCCATTGCTCCATCGCTTTTCTCATCTGCGTAACAACCTCTTCTCTCCATCGTGTAATCACGACGCCAAAGAGCACTTTACGTTTGTCAACAGCATACTATATGACGGTCAGCTCAGAGGTGCAAAGTACAAATGGATCTGACCGACAATAGTTCTTATTGCAAATGCAATAATTCGTGTGAGCTTGAGCCACCAATTGAAGGCAGTAACCGAAGCGGGTTTTCCGGATGGTTGCCGAGATGCCATAGACTCGGAGGACCCTTCCGTGTCCCAATAATCGTCGTCGACTTCTAGTGGACAGTCCACATCGTAGCTGTTTAGACTATCTCAGTCTCAGATCTGGCAGTAGGAGGATCCTTACTCTTCTTCCCCTATCAAGCACGATCTGCCTAGGTATGCACTGTCAACCCGATCAAAGGCCACAAGCAGTAAGAACGCTCTCTTCCACAATTCCTCATCGTTAGTGCACAATTGTCTGTACATCCTTTTGCGGTGTGCCCCAACGTCCACCGCTTTGCGAATGCCAACGCAAACAAGCATCCAGGCGAGGTGCTGGGCACCGTTACCTCTATGATACATTGCTAGGAGCTGTGAAGGTCGAAGAGTGGAGATAAAGGCAGGCAGTGAATGACGCTAAGTAGATTCACTTACGGTGAAAGTCTGAACTTCAAACAAACATGTCGGATGCATGAGACTTCGCCGAATACGGTGAATACCTAAGGCAGAAATTGGTTCAATCGCATTTAGCCAGAGGCATACAACTTACCAACAGCAGTCTCGAAATACGACAGCCCAGCACGATGTCGTGGGTAATCCTCTGCACGAGTCTCCGTTTCTGGTCTATCGCTGACTTCATCTGGAATAACCCGAGGGTCTTGACACCAGTGACTGGCCACCGCGAATACACACAGGCAGAGACAAGCGAACCAAATGTTACGATAGTGGAGACCATCGCGCCATTGCTGCTCGAAAGTTAGCCGATGCAGAAGAGGATATATCCCATTGACATTTGCGAAATAGAGGTCGATTAGATTTGGCGCAAGGTCTCCAGGCGGAAAGTTGGCGAGTATTGAGGGCAAAACGCGTTCAGAGCTCTCGTGTAGCCCTTCCCAAGCAACCTCCCACTGCAAACAGTACATACATTAGTAATGGCTCTGAGTAATGAATGAGGGGGGAGACGCATTGAACAGAAGTGTCATTATTTGAATTGATTAGGGTTCTTACTGAGGGAGTGGTCCAGAATTCTGGCCGTCTCGGTTGGGCCGTCCATTTATTACCTCCCGCGGCCTGGCCAGAGCTAGGATACACATTTTCGTCCCATTTGGTACCTGATCTGAGGTGTTGCGCTCTGAACTTCCTAGTCACATCAACCAATCTGGAAGGACCGCTATGTCCCTGAAACCGTCGCTGACTGTAATCCAAGTCTCCGGTCCCGATCTCCCCAGTCCAACGCAGCGAGTTTAGACTGCTTTGTCGTGTGCTTGTCTCCACTAGTTCATCGGAGGAGGAGGAGTATGAAGACTCAGAGCTTGAATAAGGAGTTCGCAATGTCCCGGTGGGTCTCTGAGACCAGCGGTTAAACGATAGATGCGTAGATACACCTATATATCCAGGACCAGAATCAACAGAATCAGCAGACATGTGGTTTATGTCTAGTCGAGGGCTCGGCAGGCGTCCAGCTGATGCAGAATGACGAAGCTCCTTGTGACTAGAACTTCCAAAAGAGTCTGTTTTCCATGAGTCACGGACGAACGGAGGACCTAATTCCTTAGTCAAGTCGACATCGGGACGCAGCTGGAGTACGGCTTATGAGAGCTGAGATGAACGATGACAGTGCCGAGGACTCACTTGTTTCAGTAGTTCCTCCATTGTCTCCAGTCGGACTTCCAGGCCAGTGACATAGCTGGGTGATAACTCATAAGGAACATGAAACTGGGTACAAAAGTTTATGTACTGACGCTTTCGGTGGGCCTCGAGGCTTCGAGGCTTCACTGGAAGTGGAGTGTTAGAAACTACAGAATTTCTACAACAGGAAATGACGTACACATAAGCACAGCGTTTCCGAGTCTGGGCGCAGTTTGTGCAGATGTTGTCAGGCATCCTGGGGCCATCACACTTTGTCTTTCTGCGACGGCAAGCATCACAAGCTCTCTCGACCTTGCGTGTCTTGGAACTAAGGTAGTCAGTATTTTGAAGCTGATAGGAATTAGGTTGCGAAGGCTGGAGACGAAGAGTTGTCGACATTCGGGCGACTGAGTTGATACGAGCGTGAAAGATTACGGTTGAATGATCAGCAGGAGGCTGTAGCCTATAACGACTCGGAATTTAAAGTTTTTTTCTGTAAAATGGGGAAAGATTATCGGTGGGTTTAAGATTTCTTACGAATAAGTTATAAAGTCAGACTGTCAAATGTCTGGAGAAGTGCTCGCACGTCGACCCTGACGGTGAAGAGAGAGGTACAGACCCACGTGACCTGAGTATTTTATTTTATTTTATTTTATATTTTTCATTTCGACCACGACCACGACCACGACCACGATGTGGCGTACAGCACGAATCTTATCACGCCGCATGTCGTCCAATATTAATCGTCCATCACCCCCTCCCCTTCCACAAGAACAACAGCGTGAATTTGAACTTCTCTTACGAACAGCCCAAGCCCCATTGTCCCCTTCCAGCTCACCTTCGCTTGTTCAAATAGAAGCAACACTTGCTTTGCACCCCGATGCCCGCCGTCCCCTAGTCCCAGATTTCGAGGGGGATGTCAATCCCGTCACGGAAGAACAAGGGGGCCCCAAGAAAGAGCCTGTTGGTCGCTGGAGTGAACACGGTGGGGATTGGAGCTTCAAAGGGCGCGTTTCGGATTTTTGAATGCATCAGCAAGTATGGTCTTCTATGGAATCAGAAGCTCAGAAGTTCACGCTCTACTCATAGGCCAAGGCTTATTTGCAGACATTTGCAAAATCGCGTAATAATAATTACCCTTCGCGTCCATCCACGTTGCGTCTTCATGTCTTCGGTTCTTTACCAAGAATAAGCAATATCGCCTGCTTACCAACGTGAAAGTTTTGTGTACATTCTGCATTTATGATACCACACAGAATACAGTATCGTGCTGACATTTTTACCGTCTGATACCCCGGGCCGGTGGTGCGACACCACGACCACGCCGAGCTGGGATGAAGAAGACAAGTCAACGTCAGAAAGAGCCGAACACAATGTGGAGAGAAAGGACTCAGGCGTACCATTCGCTAGGGATGATGATAGATACGTGAATTTCGTGCAAAAGAACATAAAAGGAGGCATAACAAACATACCGCGCATAATCGTTGCCCTCCCTCGTGCTGTACCGATACCTCTTCCCCTCATTGCATTTGGCCCCACTCGTTTAAACCTGTACAAGTGGCTATTCAGATTCTAGTTGGAGCGACCAAAACGGAGACTCACATCGGTGCATTTTGTAACATATCTGGCACTATAAAAAATCGGACCATACTCCCCCGTATGTACACTTGGTCTAACTGAGAAACACGACCATCGCGCCCAGTAACAGTGATATCTCGCAGTGAAATGTTTAAATTATCCTCGGCTGCATGGATAAGGAAATGGATCAGCCGCAGCTTGCAATCTAGACACGGAGCCGCAACACACCTTCAGCAAGTTTTCCCCGATATAGCTGACCCGTCTTGAGCTCGACGGTGACGATATGCCCAAGGGATTCGTGTAAAAGTTTGACGGGGACTCCAAGACCTGCGCTTGCCATCGTTCACGACTGAAGATGTTGTTGGGGCTTGTTTGGCTCAAGGCGTTCAGCAATAAAGAAATAAAAGTGTATATATGATTATAGATTAACAAGGGTAATTCGAATGTTCCATATAACTGACGAGGTGAAAATGAATGAATAGTTTGGGAAATTGGTGGCAAACGAGCGTTCATGACTTTTCGTCTAATTCACTGAGGAATGCGAGCCACGTCTTTTTGTCGATGACACCCTCATCTGGAGCCAAGATCAATACAGCCCTGGCGTAAAGTTCGAGAATAACTCACAGTAGCCATCGGTATCCGTTACCACCACATATCGAGCACCGAGCTTGGCGAAAAACTGGTGGAGCAGTTCCAAGGGCGCATTCGACTGAATGGTGAGTGGCGTCTTCAAAGACGTTAGCTATCTGTGAGTGTAACATATCGGCATGGCTTACCTGATCCATATAAACGCTGAAGTCGAATGGATCATTCTCATCCTCAGGCAGACTTTGAACCGGGTTGTCCAATATTGACGAAAGCGAAGGGGACCCCATCTCCTCATGCGAATAAACGGTATGGAAGCGAACTTCATCATCGGCGTCGTCCGCCACGATGCCTATGTGACTCGTCAGCTCTGTCCATGCATTAGAATGTAGAACGCACTGAGAGCATGCTCAAGCTCATTAGCACCAATGTAACCGACCAACCTCATCCCTTCGTCGACCTTGGCTCTTTTGAGGATTGCGAACCCACTATCATCGTTTCCGTTATAGACGAGGACTTGCAACTGATCTCGTAAGCTCTTCACCGTGTTATGGCGGTCCAGGCGGATCACGTCAACGTCTCGATCAGTCTACACATATATTGGTAGTGAGCATGATGTACGACACTGCAGGCGATTTCACGTACTACATCGTTTATTTGCACTCTCCCCCAGAGATACTCGTGTTTCGTGTCGAGATATGGTAACTGAGAAAGACTGAAAAGCCAAGATTAATGCTAATTATTTATATCGTCCGGTCAAACTTACTCGATGACAAGGTCATAAATCCCTTTCGGTTCCAACGCATCCGCCACAGTCTTAGCAACAAGAACGGACAGCATGACAGGAACGGCATACGTCAACGTGTCCGTCAACTCGAACATGATAACGGCCAGCGAAACTGTTGTCCGCTTGATCCAATAGTCAGTCCCGGAAACGATTCATAGATAGCAGAAAAACTCTACCGTAACGCCTGATAATGTAGCGGCTGCACCAACCATAGCATAGAGACCTGGAATGATGCAATCCATGTCATCTCCACACCCATGAAACATTCCGCCAGCCGGGTGATTCCACTGCAACCACTGCATTCCGATACCCAACATTCTTCCCGCACATGCGCCCACCCCAAGCGTCGGAATGAAAATTCCTGCTGGCACCTTGATGCCAAATGTCACGACTGTCAGCGCACCCTTGACAATCATCGCCACGAGTATCGCGCGCACGACTGGCCAAACATGTTGAAATGACCGGGGATCTAGGACACAGAGGCCCGATTGCGTATCGCCCGAACCGGTGTGGCACTCCCGGAAAAGCTCGTATATCAGCTCCGTACCTCCCATTCGGGTGTAGGGATTTAGAAAGCATAGGATCGTCGTGACAAGGGTAACCTGTGGTATTGGGTGAGAATGAACTTGAGAGATATCAAACACACGGACCAGCGTGACTTCGACAACTGGGTGGCTTTTCAGCCAGGTCCCATTGCGCACATACCGACTCCAACGATAGTTCAGTTTAGAAAAGTAGGCGCCATATAGTCCCTGTGTCGATAGTCAAGTCTAAGTACATGTGCCTGTAAGCAGCATATGACATACGCCGAATAAACCGAGAAGTAAGAAAGCAAACAACTCGTAGGCATGCCAATCCTTAGTGCCAACTTGAAGTTCAATACCGTGCCGATGTAGTTGACCAAGCTCACCTTGTCGTATGTAACTTGGAACAAGACAAGTTTCCCCGTCCCGAATGGATCTAGGAATTTCAGGGTGATCGCTGCGATCATTGCACAGAAAAAGCTAAAACGACCATACAATGAGATAGACAGCAAAGCCATAAGAGCTGTGCGCCGACCTTCTAAACATGACCTGGAGTCAACTGTAATGATTAGACAACAGAATATCGGTGTACAGAGGTTGAGAGCGTGCCTTCGGCGGGAAAAAAAAAGATACCTTGTAATACGAGATAATGACGGTTCAGGTTGCGCGGTCACAAAAAGTCTAAGATTCGCACCTCTTCTAGAGAAAACAGTGTTCCACCGATCGGTGCTCCGAAGGCCACAGCGACGCCAGCAGCACATGCTGCGCTGAGGATTTCACGCCGTTTTGCTACAACAGCGTTTTTGTCAATGAATGGTACTGGAGGGACCGAGACGAACCTTCGTTATTCTCGTACTTGCTGAAGAAACGGCTTACAATATTGCCTACGCAACTTGCAATATGTACAAATGGCCCTTCCTTCCCTGTCCGGATATTCGATGTCGGGTTAGTTCGTGCGCATGTTAAAAAAATTTACTTACCTAATGAAAGACCGGAGGCAACTGAAAGTGCAAGGCCGACAGATTTGGTAAACAGGGTGCGACCGCCCAGGTAGCCGTGGATCACGAAACCTAAGTACCATATGTTCAGTGGGGCAAGACAGCGTTCTCATGAAAGCCTTACCAGACAATATAGTTTTGATTTCTGGTATTCCACTCCCAGCAGCCTACATGTAGTTTTTGGTCACGCAAAGGAAACAAGACAAATGATCCAGGCCATACATAGTACATGACCTTTCGCTTCGCAGGTTCGGAGACATGGGAAGACGTTGGCGCTTTGCTCGCATCACCTTCTCGCTCCGAGAAATTGGCAGCGAGGACGCCAGACTCTTTGCGAGTGCTGAAGGATGTCGAAGCCGTCAAATTTATCGTGAGCAAACAGGACGTCACAGACAAAAGGAGCTGAGCAAGCAGTGAGATTGGAACGTAAAGGATAAATCATAGTGCTTACTGCGACCACTGCATATGCGATATACTCTACGACATTATGCTCAGAGCCAAACCAGCCTTGCCTTTGGGAACCAGGGCCAAGAATGTCTCCCCATGCCCTCCATGCATCACAAGTCTTCCCCGCAGTAGAGAAATATGCCGATTTGATGTGTTCATCATCCGTCGGACAACATAATCTTTTTGCCATCCACCAGTTCCCCCGACAATGGCCCTCTTTGGCATCAAACAACCACTGTTCGCTGCGAATGACGAGAAAGGCCAGGACAGACGTAAAGAACCCGACAATAGTGATGATAACCCATCCAATGCTCTTGTCAACGGCAAGCCGAATACGGGCTCGGAGTGACTTGCGTCTCCTGAGTCTGGAGAAACGGACGGAATCTTTGATGGCATCGTGAAGCCAATCAATGGATGAAAATGAGGAGTACCAGACGCGGATGCCATTTGTTTGAGCGCCTGGTTCCTGTGGGGTATCTGGGCCATGGTCAGATTTGGAGACGAGGGGCGCGTCATATGCAGAGATTGGACGCTCTGTGCCACGAAGACGGAATATTGAGGGAGAACGGAGACCTGGGGATATTGGCATTGACGCTGAAGTGACAGAAAGGCGGAGGTTAGGGAGAGAAGGGAGTCCATGACGAGACAGAAAAGTGAGAGAATCGTTGGTGAGCACACGTCCTAGTCGTCGAGAAGGAAGAGTTCCGTAAGAATTGTTGTTGCTGGCGCGTAAAGAAGTGGATTCGTTCAGTTGGTCACGAAACGTCGTCCTGGTCGACGTTTCACTGTCGTTCAAATTTTCAACTGGTAATAAGCTCTCCACAAGTGGGGTAGTGCTTCCGATACGTAAAAGGCGTTGTCGACGCCAAGTCGTTGGCGATGGTCCAGATAACGGACCCGGATTAAAAGGTCTTTCAGACGGAGGCATGCCAGTGGGAAATGCTGAAGCGCTGAAGCACAGTCGTATTACTCCTCATTTGGTAAATTTTTTAAAATGATGATGATGATTGCAGGAAAAAAACAGTGATGAGTCGCAAAAAGTATTACACTACCCCACAGAAGCGGCGACGTTCGAGGCATTCGCACTTACCCCTCTCGACATGAGTGAGTTCAACACCATTGCCAACCCACTCATCTGGGCCGACTGTAATAGAGAAACATTAATTTCTAAGCTCAGCATAGAACCGTTTGCTGTGGAACCTCGAAGTACTGCTGGAGGCTGTGGCTGATTGGATGGCGGGAGAGACGCCGCAGGGACCGGAACAATGCCAAGGGCGTGAAGCGCTGGAAGGGATGCAACAGGCAGCTGCACAGGAATGGCGCTCGATGACGGGGGCACATCAGTTACGGATGCTGTTGATGAAGTCCCGGAAGCTGCAGCGGGATACAAGTGTGTTGAAGATGATTGCATGGGTTGTAAAGAAGAACCGTAAGGTTGAGCGTACGCATAAGAGTATCCGGCATAATATTGCGGTTGAGGGCCGGGGTGAGGAGAGTAATAGGTTGGACGAGATGACATTGATGCGAGACGCTTCACTCGCTCAATTCTATCGATTTCTATGCGGGCATTACGAACCTCAGTGTTGAGGGAGGTCGTTTCGTAACGGTCAGCCTCTAGAATAGCTTGCGCAAGGATATATGCCTGATGATCAGGTGCAGGACGCTGCAAGGTCCTAGTTTATAGACATTCACCGGGTAAATAGTTCAAAGACTAACCGTGCCAGATTTAAGTCTCGCACGTTTAAACCGATCTTGTAGATTTTTCCGACGCTTGAAACATTCCAAGGCAAACTTAGTTTCTTAGTGGGAGTCAGTATCATGCAAAATAACCGAAAGGACGAGGTGCACCTGCAATCTCTTCTACTAAATTATTGTCTGCGACTTTCCCTTTCCCTTTCCCTTTCCCTTTCCCCTTCCCGACTCTTAGCCCATCTAAATCTTCCTTGGGATGCTGGAAAATATGATAGGGCAGCAGCCGATTCACGACATCAACCGTATCTGTAAATGGAGCATCCGTATCGGGATATAAAACAGCAATATGGTCGAGGGCTAGACGTGATGCGAATCTGATGCAAATTGACAAATGAGAAGACAGGTAAAAATCACGAGGGGTTTTCTGAACTCACCTAGCAGCTGTTTCTTTTGTTATTTCTTCTTCTTCCACCGTCCGATTCTTTGGTTTGTTGGATCTCTTCAGCAGGACATTATTGGATGCCGACCATCCTGGAGGCGCCTGCCATGTAGATGATGAAGCTAGTGACGTTGATCCCGAGACTGGCCCAGAAACCTTGGGATTTGATAAGACATAATCGAAGGGTGCGCTACTGGACGACTGGGTGGCACAGCTGGTGGAAGATTTGGCAAACGAAAACTTTGACATTTTCACCAAAGTTCGCTTTTTTGCTTCATGACGCCCCGTGACCGCGTGAAACCAGAGCTTCGTTGAGGGCAGGCTTGAATGACATAGTACAGTACTAGTACATGCATTTTATTATTTAAAATTACAACATCACTCTAGGACCATATCGCCCCCTACTTCAAGTTGCCCTGGCTCAGCAACAGTAACCGACGTCGTGTCGTCTTCTCCCGCTTTGGCTTTGGCCAGGGTTTCCGCTTGGGTTCTCTCTTGAATGGCCAGCTTTACTCTTTTAAGCATCTCCGCCGCTTGGGCTACTTCCTCTGCATTACTGGCCGCGACTCTCTCCAGGTAGTCTCTTGCAAGGAGCAGATCGCCATCAGGAGTTTGTAGGTGGTGCCGGGCAACACTGAGGCTGGATTTCGCATAGTCCTGAATGGGTCGCACTGGGATTTGCGCTGATTAACGTAAGGGTCATAGAACAGTCTGTCAGACTCAACGATCGGCTTGGCAAACTTCGACCACCCTGCGGTTATATGCAACGGCTTCTGTATGTTCTCCTAGAGCTTGATGAAGCCTAGCCAGTTTGAGATTTATCGTAATTTCATGTGGGTCTGCTCCGATCAGTGCTCGCTTGAGACATTCAATAGCTTCCCGGAGTCTGGAGAGGTCATCAGCGCCCAAGGCAATGAAAAATGTCGAGCAACAACTCGCCTGCCAATTTCTTCGTAACACATGCCCTGTGCCTGCCATAAACGTACGTCATAGGGTCTGGCCAGTGTCAGACAATTCATCAGTGAAGACCACCCCGTCTATGACGCAGGATAATCACCGTAAGGCTGTGGCATGTTGATAGTAGTGCAAGGCATATTGATGCATATTCAAAAGCTCGTAAGCTTGCCCAAGGCCATACCATGCCCGATAATCCTTCCTGTTCACGTCTAGAGACAAAGATGAAGGTTCCTTGCAATAACAGTCAGGTTAGTGACATACCGACGGCTCTGCGGTAGGCTTCGATAGCTGCATGTGAGTTCTTCATTTCGACATATTCGTGGCCCATCAATGTCCACGCAGAAAGATAAGTCCTATCAAGTTGAGTTGCCCGTCTAAAATATTTAACGGCTTTTTCGTGCTCTGCCCGCAACGAGTAGTGATTCCCTGTGAGAGAATATAGGTCTGCGACAGTAACCTGACTCTCGTTGACTCACCCACTAAGCAGCAGACTTCTGGTCTATCCTTGTCCAAGGCGAGGAATTCGTGCGCAAGTCTTGACAACTTCAGTCTATTATCAGTGACATACAAAATGTTGGAGAAAACATCAATGTCGTCGATTCGATATGGATCTAATGCTAAAATTCTTTCGAACTGAACCTCTGCCCGGCTAAAATCTGAAAATTCACGGCAAGGTGAAATGCTCAAGATACTAAGGGAATAAAGAATCAGAAGACTAACCGTGAAGATGATAAAGTACACATGCACGAAGACTCATTACCCACAGGCTATTTGGGAAGAAACCTTCACCCAGAAGCCTGTCACATAGCCCAAGCTCGTGATCCGAAGGATTATGAAGCTCGTTCAATGCGTTTACTTGAAACATTTGGACCAAAGGATGAATTGACGGCAAGGGCATCAAGGGAAGTAGAGACGACAACTGCCAGCAAACATCAGCAACTCGACAAAATGCAACGTTAAACGGATAACCTCTTCGCCGTCGCCAATACAACTGCCGAGAAGTGTCCAGGTAGACCAATTCCAGGGATAACCGGCGATCGACAGTAAAGCATTTTCGATAGCTTCTTCGCGTCGTGAGAGACGGGAAAGAAAAAGAGCTTTCCTACATGCGCTGTAAATCAAATATCGATGCGAATTACAATAGAAAACGTACAAAAAGAGCAGCCAAGGATCTGTGACATTCTTGACCTTTTCAAGGAGATCGCTTAAAGACGCATTAATCGGTACAGGAGGCTGATGACGATTATCTAAAACATGTCCTTGTTGAAAAACGGAGAATCCTTCATCGACGAAACAGCTCACTGTCAAGTTTATGCCAGTCTCTCAATGCTTTCTTTTCACTGGCCTTTGGGTTGATTTTAGACATGCACATGACATAACGTATGGACATACCATGAACTGGCTATATGTACTCAAGAAGGTTGCTTTCGAACTTTTACAATCACGCAAGATGTGAACGGCCCGTAGAAATTCGCGTGCCTCGACGCAAGCACGCGCGGTGGCAAGCATGTCTTCCTCACGAGCCTCCCGCTCGGCCTCCATCACACTTACGTCTTCCGGTTGGGACTGGAGTCGAGGAGCATGAGGGTGTCTAGCAGGAGTTGTTTGGACAGCAGGGTTGGCCAGCACCTGAGTGGGGGCAGGAGACTGATCGGTAAATGATAGGGATAAGCGAGGGGACCGAGTGCGAGCTGGCGTAGATGTAGAAAAAGAGGAGGTTGGAACCGGGGATGAAGAAGTGTTTCGTTTGGACAAGAGAACCGAAAGGAGCAGCTCTGATGACCTAGTCGACGTCATTTATCCAGACGCCCAAGAGACGGTGTCGCGCTTACCATTTTGAAGCTACTGACAGCCCTCTATCAGAGCAATCCTTGACGGCACTCCGTAAATCCATCACCATATGGGTATCGACCAGCGCAAGTGCAGCCATGATTAGCGAATAGACTTGCACCGGACGTCAAGCACAACGAGGGTTATGCAGTATTGCGTCCCAACGTCGTCCTGAGCAATGTGCAGTGGTTAAGTTCGTCCAGCCTGGGCGACAAGGGAGAGATACCTTTTTTTGGCGTCTCACGTGCAAGTTCGCCTTCCATGCCAGTGGTCATCGTCACGGTCGTTGCTAGCGCTGGTTTATGTCTCTTGGTCCTTCGACTTTATTCTATTTTTTTCAGAGCAAGAAGTCGAGCCTTATCAGGGCACAGGGACACCTGCAGCTTGGCGGTTTTCCTCGGCTCAGGCGAGTAATATGATCATAACATTAATCTCAAAGAAGGGCTGATGGGTATTGTCAATCTAGGTGGACACACTAGCGAAGTCTTGATGCTATTGTCCTCCCTGGACTTTAATCGTTATCGACCACGAACTTACGTTATTAGTGAGGGTGACACTCTCAGCGCCCAAAAAGCTGTAAGCTTCGAGGCTGTCATGGCGGCGAATTCAAACGCTACTCATTCAATCGTATGGGACGTCTCCTCATTGACAAAGGAATATTCTCAATACCCCCGATCCCCGCTTAGAACCAAAATGCCAACGATAATTACACGCTCCTCACCATCCCGCGCGCGCGACGCGTGCATCAGCCACTCTTAACAACACCTCCAACAGCTCTGATATCTCTTCTAGCTTGTGTATATTTTGTGACCATTGACCCTCTCTTGTCACCAAAGGCTTCGCCCTCTACCTTTGCAGACGTGTTGATTCTCAATGGTCCAGGTACTTGTTTAGTCCTTTGTAGCGCCGTTTACTTCAATAGAGTATGTCTTTATTTTCTTATTCCATGGGGCTAACAGCAGTTTACTTACCACTCAAAAGCTATTCGGTTTACCATCCCCAAAACTCATCTATGTCGAATCCTTCGCACGTGTCCGGTCGCTGTCTTTGTCGGGGAAATTACTTCGCCCATTCGTTGATCGGTGAGCTGGAAGCTGCGCCCCATCGCCCTCCTCACATGCCTTACCCTAGATTTGTTGTTCAATGGCCCGAACTACTCAACGACCAGGGAAGAGGAGAATGTCGTGGATGGCTTGTATAAGTATTTCTGGCGGGGATGAGTACTCGCTTTGTGCCCTTGTAGTACCGGCCTGGCCTGCGGACAAGATAGAACATCATGTGTATGCCAAAGCTTCTGTGGATATTTGTTACGTGTGTTCTGGCCCAGGGAGCGTGCATACCACTGGCACCGTCGAGTGAAGCCAGAGCAACGCAGAATAATGAGCCTGAATGGCTGAAACGACAATTGTTCATAATATGCGCTCTGCATTTTGATCGATGAAGCAACAATGATAAACCGCATTAATATTGGCGGACTGACGTGAAAGCTCGATCACTTCCTCGTCCACCTATCCTCCCCAGAATTACCCCCTTTCCTTACCGGACTAGCACTACGACCACGTCCACCCTCTCTTTTACTGGGCTCCCAGCCTCCACCTCCACCTTCCGTCTTTGTTGGGTTGAGTCTTCTTTCCAACCTCTGGCCCGCGCGCAGCGAGGATACGAGTTCTTTAGAAGCAAGTCGTAGGTGCATAAAATTGCAAAACCCCCCTCGGTTGCATTCGCCGTTTTCATTTTGGCGACAACATGCTTCACGGAAATCGGTGACGGGGGACAATTCTGCGTACAACGGTCGACCTATAACATTATGGATGCAACAGTCGGATCAAGCCACGGCCACAAGCGAAATTGACGACGTACCCGCATACCAACGATCGTTCAGATTATCCACAGCAGCCTGAGCCTCGGTTTCCCATTCGTATCTGGCATAAACATTGCCAATCAAGTGGTCACCAACATTATCGCAAACCTGCAGCAAAAACGAACCGCTTAGCACCAAAAATATGTCAAGGAATAAATCGTATACCCACATGCAACTCCAAAAGATGCCCGAACTTGGCAAGCTCGCAATAAAGATCCTCGTAGACTGCATCAAAGCCCTCTTGCAGCTCCCTTTCGTTAAGTTTACAGACCGGGTCATGGGCCGGGTTATGATACACATTGGGGAGAAGGATGGTTTGTGAAAATGGGGGCTTGATATGCTTTCGTGAACAGCGGTCACCGTGACGGCAAGCACCAATCTGTAGACACAATACATCATCATAAAATCAACCGGAGGGTTCTAAGGAAGGGGTGAGACGCACTTTATAATAAAATGAGCAGTTGACACGATCTTGCTCTGTGCCAAAGATATTTGCCTACAGACCTGTGAGCCGCACACAGACTGAAAGAAGGAGTCAACTCACTAGATGGGATGCCATGACGTTCTTAAATCTTCTGGCACTGGCAGACGACGCTTGAGCGTCAAACAGAACTCCAAGTCAAGCTGACTCAGCGAAAAATTCCAGGCAAGGACCAGAAAATTCTTAATAATTTTGGCCGCCTTACATGTACACAAGAGAAGCAAGGGGTCCAAGTTATACCAGGTATATGGCAGAATAATATAGTCTAACGTAATACTCCAAAAGACTCGGACTATGGACGAGGCTCCCAGGTCATGAATGAATCGTCACAAGCTGAAGGAGACGCTGGCTGTATGAAATCCCATGGCCGGTTTGTATGCAATGATTGTGGAGAAATAGTCGAAACAGGCAATGAGGTCTCATTTCCACAGAGGTTAGTTGTATGCAGCATCGTCACCTCCGAGCTGACTGCACAGCTTGGTAGAGACAGGACATCGTCTGCAGGTGTCGTATTATGTCCCAAAGCAGTCCTGACATATGCCAAGGTAAGTTGGGACACTACGGAAGACGAGTCTTGAGACGAACGTGGTATATGCATCAAGTTCGGTGATGCGTTGATAGAGCAAGCAATCCGAACCCATATGAGAATGGCTCAGAGTACCAGCGGCTTTGCGAAGCCTGATTGACAAATCGAGGACTGCATTATAGCTAGCGGTCTCTGTCAAACATCTGCAGTGGCCGCCTGGATGTCTCATGAAGCACAATTCGTCACGTATATTGTCCTTCTCATCTTCAGATATTAGCACTCCATCAAATTGCCCCAAAAAAGTGTCTTCGCAGGGTATTAATCCATGGTACGATGAAAATATTGACGCCAAGTCGAAATCTTGAGCATCTCCAGCATTACTGCCGAGAGGACGCGAAAACCCTTCCAAGGGGGTTGAAATAGGTGATGGTGTGCTGAGTGGCGAAGGTGGCGTGTGCACGGGTGAACGACATGTGTTCGACACAGAGGACGGGTCTGAAGAACTACTGCTGATGGAACGAGAGTCACCTTTATCTGAAGAAGAGGCAGAATTTGGAGTTGAGGGCGGGCTCGAGGGGGTTGACTCCACGGTGGTACGGCACTGAGCTCGAGACTGCCATTTCCCAAACTCCTCGCCAGGATTACATCCGGATTGCACCCAGCGTGGATTGGGTTTGTTTTTCAACTGGCCAACTAGGTGAGCTACCGCCTGTAGTTGGTTTGGCTAATCTCACCTCGCGAATGACACCCTCTAGCTCGGCAACTCGTTGTCGCAGTCTCGAACTCTCGTCCTGACTTGATGACCTTCCACGCGCAAAAAGATAGGTCACGCTGGTATGCTCAACATCAACACGGAACTTACCTCTGACTTGGGTCATCAATTTCGTATACACAGAGACCAGTCTGAATGACAGACGTTAGGAACTGCGAACGTTGACTGTCAGAAGACGTACGAGTCCTAATTGTGTACACCTTCCACAAGGGCGCTTTCTGTCACACTACGGCGATATATAATGGGGTTGTATGCCCAAGCAAACGGCGACTTACCATGCGTTTGGAAGTGTGACAATTGAGACAAGACTGAGTAGTGCGATTCCGACGACGCTTTCTATGATCGCCAATAGGTATTGCATTGGCAGTTTCAGAGGCTGTTCGTTTCTTGCGGGCGGCAACTTCCGGAGGCATAGTACAGAGACGGCGGGCTTTTGTGAGCAAGTGGAGGCTGTCTTTATAAACGCATTTATGTGGATCGCAATCCAACGACTAAAATGGAATTTGCGCATAAACCTGTCAGAGAAGGACAGGTAAGAACCAAACGCCGATGGGCACACCCGCCATCAACCCAAGAGAGCCAACATCAAACTGGGAAAATACGCAAAACGTGTGAGTAAATTGTGCAACAGGACCTCTCCAGTGCGGGAATCCGCCATAGGACCGGGGGTAAGCTGGGTAAGAACCTGAATCTGAACGCTGACATGAATTCATTTGCGCTGGTGCGGACTCGGACATTCACAGGTAACGATGAGCGCTCAGGCTACAGTCAAAGTCCGTGCCAGCGCAAAAACTACATAAAAATGTGATTTTTATGGTTTCGGTAATATTATGCGATTTGCCTACGATTCTTGCTCTGGGTAGCACGTCCCTGCCAGTGGAAGTCGGATTCAGATCCTATTTTCGTTCTCCGTATGCCATCGCTCCCCCACTTTGGTATGCTCCCGCGGCCGCACCCAATGTTGTTCGTTAAGCGCGTCTGAGCCATTTACAGTCAGACGGCTTGTCTCACTGTGCTTACATGTAAATGCAGTAGCGTGTAAGGACGATTTCAAGCTCATCCCCCAGAAATAGAACTTGAAAATGTAGACAAATACACTATGATATCGTTGTAATAGCTGGCCCAGTGGAACATAGGCTTAGAGAAGCCCATGATGGCATTCAGTTCCGCATATGTGTGTTTAAAACAGCCGATAGGTAAGCTTCTATGAGATCGCACCAACTAGACCACCGAGCATCGTCAACCACCACGCGCGGTACAGGGTCTAGAACAGGTTTTTAGCATGGGTGTTAAGAACCTGCAGATGGCATTTACCCTATAGCCTTCCTCGTCTACAATGCGCTTGGCGCAATCAACCAAACCAAGATACGGATCTTCCTCGCTCCGAAGCCTAATGTGTCGGGGTTACATTGTCAGTACATCATCGAGGAGGAAACACGTTTTGCGAACCCGATAACGTCCTCTTCTGCACCAGCATATTCAATTGTCTCTTCAGCATCGCCCTCTTCCTCCTGTGAAACGGAGTTGAACCCAGAGACTGTATGATTACGCTGAATGGCAAGCCTCGTCGCAATGACCTCGAGGGGGGTGAGAATCGCTGTACTGAAAATTACAAGTGCAACGAAAATAGTAAGCCGGATGCGGGAGACGTCCTCAACCTTGGGCACCCCAGGTGCGGAGAGCTCAGGTAAGAGCATACGTCGGATAGTGCCAAGCCCTAGGACGATATAGCCAATATGTGCGATTTGAGCAGCCATGAGACCAGGGGTGAGATATAGAACCCAGGGTTTGCGACGTTCTGTGGGTGTCAACAAGATACGTAGGGAATACATGGGGTTAAAATATGGCAACCGGTGAGCAGTAGTAATTGCGCTGGCATGAATTCAGCTTGGCAGAAAAAGGAAAAATGTTAAGTACACACCGGTATGTAAGAATGATGGTTGGAAGTGAAATAAGCATCTTGAATGTGCTATACACTAGTGTCCCAAGGACACCCGCTTCGGGCGCATTGTAAGCGCCGTGACGAGGTTTGGGAGAGTCAACAACGAAAACTAAAAACAGGGTGATGACCAGAGTGGACATAAATGTTGGCACTATATAGAGTGTCAGCTCTGAGAGAGAGATATACGATGGCACGGGTGCATACTTAGCCCTTTATACAATCCGGCCCATCCCTGAATAAACCATGGTATTAGTAGAAATCAAAGTATTAGATGACGAGAAGCGCACTTCAAGTCGATGAACTCTTCGGATCATTCCAAGAAACGACGAGACCACAGGGCCAGTGTGAGGTTGTGCCCCACCCTCGGCGTCTAACTGCAAACCCTTCGGATTGTAGTTTGCCCTAAACCGCACCAGACCCCCAGTTAATGGAACGATGATAGCGAGGGAGACCACCAGAGAAAAAATGAGGACGAATATGTCGAACATGACAATCAGTGGTAGTGCAGCGCAGTGTCACGGTAGAGCACGTGGATATGTCCCTGCTCTTATCCTGCAGTCATGAGACAGGTGAGTTTTGAGTTTTGACGCCAATTGCAGTCTTGTACCCGCTAACCTTCACTCCTCGCTCACCTGTTTCTGTAGTTTCAGCATTTTGATGGGTGTGCGACATTGTCGCAGGGTATTTACTCACATTGACAGTAGGAGCGAAAAGAGGTTGTATACCAGCCCTAGACGTGTATGGTATTCCGGATTTTTCTTCGATTTACTTATCACCCTTCTCATCGCATTTCATCTTTCCAATCTACAGCATATAATCTTGACATCGATGTAGCGAAAAAAAAAACAGTGCCACCGACACACAATCGGGATGACCGATGATCACCCAGTTGCGAGGAGCTACGCGCAGCCGTTCCACCGTTATTTGGGATCTAGCCCGTCATTTACGACTGGTTTGTAGTGACTTGCTCTTTCGCAGCGAGAGAATCCTAACCCCACACAGATGCCACCAGAGAACAACGTTTTCTTTCCTGCATAGGACAAGTTGCAGATTTTCTTTCCTTGATTGACAGCTGACGCAGCACTCTATTGTGGTTAGCTCTTCTGCGATCCTTTGTGACAATCTGCAGACAAATCGCGATATTGTTGTTGTGATTTTCTTTCAAGTCAAATTTTGGTTCAAATAACAGATATCTAAGCAGGGGATATTTTTTCAGCCGTTGCGGTGGCTCCAACCTGGACCAACGTGACCTGCTCCCCTGGACTTGCGTCGCCCAAGCGAAGTCTGACATAACCTGGGACGTTGTTTTACCGAGTAGAATCCGGGTCCTGTCCGCATATATATCTTGCTTCTGGCCAACATTGTGCCAGCGGCAGAGGCAGGACTTCATGCCTGTTCAAGCACCTTTTCCAGGTTATGGGGCAGTCACTTCGCCTCTGCACCAAGCTTGCGACCAGCCCTTCCATGTCTTCCACTCTGTGGTCGGCCATGAAAGCTAAAACACTCCCCACAACTCCTGCTATAGGGGTGTACCACCTTGTCGTTGGTTCTGTCCCGGTGGCGTGTTCTTGCATTTTGCCGCGTCGAGGTCGTTGTGAGCTATACTCCTTTGTGCTATCTCCTGGTCTGCTATCTGCTACCAGGGGTTCCGGCTTCTCGGTGTTTCTACGCGTACGGGCAAGGACAAATCCAGCATCGTGCGCGTTCAAGTTGATGCCGGTCCGTCACGTTGACCGAATACCTCTCTCGACAACGTAGGCATGCTGTTCTTTCTTATACCTATCTACAAACCATGTATCTCTGCATTCGAATACACGGTTTCCTAGCCACATCTTTTGACTCTCCGACTGAGAACTACGAAAAGAGTCCCGCCTTTGTTTACAACCTGCCTTCACGGAGACCGATAAGTGAAGTACGATATCGACTGTCATCGCCGTCGTTGTCGTCGATGTCTTTGGAAATGGATTCTGCGAGCAATAAAGTCAGTGTTCTCATGAACGGAATCAATTAATTCCTTGTTTCTCACGTCGTTCAACTTTGTAATAGAGAGCCGCATTAGAGCAGCTTAGATTCAGCAAAGTCAAGAGACCGCGTCCAACTCCCGTCAATTCAGTAGCTTCATCTTCATCTGCTATTGGACCAATTCAATCAGTATACGCCGGACAACCGTTGCAGTCGCGGGATGCGACCGTCCCATCGCGCTTTTTCCCCGCGACGCCCACGTCCAATGGCACCGTTCTCGTCCCGAGCTCAAGCCCAATACAATCTGACGTGAATCATCATCCTCATCAGTCGTATAATGTTGCCATAGGTCATGACGTGGCAATGTTGCCAGGCCTTGACTACTCTAATCCTTGGGGTCATTCGAACGGGCCGATCGGTGATGACCTATTGTCGGCTCCCAGCGGGTTTCTGACTCACAGCGGTGGTCCTCACGCGTCATCAAGGCTTGGCTGGGCCAATGATACCAGACATGTCGAAGAGATGGACCAAGAAGGCAAACAGATTAGTCGTGGTTCCTCAGACGACCCCCTGGATATTTTTAATTCACCTGGATCCCCTGACATTCAGCGTCCAGGAAAGAGACGGCGGTTAACTGGGAATAACATGGATGCCCTTTCTTCCTCATCAGAAGAGTCGATGCCTGACGCCGGCGACCTCCTTTCTGGTCCTTCCAAGCCACGAATCGTGCGTGGCCGTCGTCCCGACCCAGAGGCCCCAATCCCCCACCATTCACAACCCGAAAGTGAAGATCCCAAATTCACCCGTTTCAAGGTCACCATGCCTCTACATGCGCCTGAGCTTGTGAAGCTTGCCTGGCAGTATGCCTGTGGGGATGTCAAAAAGGCTACTGCTCTATTATCTGATCCTACGTGGGACCCCAGACGCACGACCATTAATTCTTCTGTCGAAGCTACTGGAAGGGTAACGGAGCTTGAGGAGGCTAGCAAAGCTCAGAAGGCTGCCATCAGAGAGAAAGGCAAAAAGTCCATGATCTATGCCAACCGGTCAGCATTGGAGACCATGCCTACGCATGTCTCGACCACGCCGCCGACTAAAGCTGCAACTGACCCAATTGTATCTTCACCACACACTCCTGCGGTGGCTGCGCCACGCCGGAAACGAATAAAAAAACTGGTATTGGATTCGGAGTCGGAGCCGGAGTTGACGGACAGTGACGATGAGCGAAATAGTGGAACCAAACGAGGGCAGCAAGAAACGTCTGATGGTAGTCGGGTCCTCGAATATTTCAACACTACGGGTTCAGAAGCTTTGCAGGAGTTGACGGGTATGTCTTTTTTCTAACAGTCCTCTGTGTTGCATATGTAAATTGCAACATATGCTTCTCCAGGGTGCACTCCCGAGCAGGCCAACACCATCATAAAACTTCGGCCTTTTCTATCTATTGATGAGCTAAATTCGAAGCTGGGCCAGGGGAAAAAGAAAGCCGGGCCCGCCGGAATCAGTCCTCGCATGTTTGAAGACTGTAGACAGATCTTTGTGGGCTACGGAACGGTCGATACTATCCTCGAGGACTGCGAACGGATTGGCGCAGCGCTTCGGCTAGCTATCGCAGCATGGACATCAAGTGCAGATAAGGGTAAAGCAAAGGAGAGTCCAAACTCTCCGGCACCGGATGATGGGGAAGAGGGTGCACTTTGTTTGCAGTCGCTTACCCCATTGAAAGAACAAAGACCGAAGGACTATCTCGTCACTCAACCATCATTGCTCGCGGATAATGTACAACTGAAAGAGTACCAGCTCCTTGGAGTAAATTGGCTTCATTTACTGTATCGAAGGAGCCTTAGCTGTATCTTGGCTGATGAAATGGGCATGTTATTTCCTGACCGCTCTTGGTCTCTCCAGCTCATGACGACCTCTTGTCAGGTCTTGGGAAAACTATACAAGTTATTAGCTTCTTTGCGTATCTCAAGGAACGAGGAAGCAAAGGGCCTCATCTCGTTGTTGTTCCGTAAGTCTCCTCCTGTTTGTTTCTCCTGGAACGCATTGACAATCCCGCCACCCAGGTCGTCTACTCTCGAAAATTGGTGTCGAGAGTTTGCTCGGTTCGCGCCGTCAATATCGGTGCAGACATATTACGCAGGGAAAGAGGAGCGGCCGATATTACGGCAAACACTGCTAGATACCCAACGCAGTACAACTAAGAATGGCGAAGGCTGGGAGGTTCTCATCACAACGTACAATCTGGCTCAAGGAGACGACCGCGATCGCAAGTTTTTTCGGCGTGTCGAATGGGATGTGAGCGATTCTGTTCTTTATTCCGAGGTCTGATTCCAATGTTTGATTTTGATCCTAGACATGCGTTTTTGATGAGGGCCACGTACTCAAAAACTTTCAGTCACAGCGCTATCAAGCATTATTGAAGTTTGGGTCCAAATGGCGTCTTCTATTGACAGGCACTCCATTGCAAAATAACCTGCAAGAGCTAGTGGTACGTAATTATTATCACTTCCTCTCAGTACTTTTATATCAACCGCTACCTGAGCAGTCCCTGATGAACTTCATTCTTCCTGGTCATTTCACCGAGGCCATGAGTTCGCTGCGTGCCATTTTCAAAGTCAAAGGAGATTCAAAGGTCACATTGCTGTCTCAGGAGCGGGTGTCAAGGGCAAAAAAGATGATGACGCCATTTGTCCTGCGTAGAAGGAAAGATCAAGTAAGCTGTTGCACTCATATTGTGTTTGTCGCGGAGATGATATTGGACCCTCAGGTACTCAAAGATCTACCAAAGAAGACCGAACGGATTGAATGGTGCGAAATGACCACCCTTCAAAGAACCATATACACCGATGCACTCCAACGATCTCGCAAAACAATATTTGATCTGGAAACTGGCAGCACAGATTCGCCTGCGGAAACATCTCTTGCAAATGGCCGAAGTAAATCAACGAAGACGAAGACTCGCGCTACGGGACGGACAAAGGACAAGATGTATCTCGAAAACAGCTCGAACGTTTTGATGGATTTGCGAAAGGCTGCTTCGCATCCAATGTTGTTCCGAACCCGTTACACCGATCAGAGCTTGACGGGTATCACGAAACAATTACTGAAGGAGCCCGACTTTAAAAAGCGAGGGGCGGTTTTTGACTACGTCAAGGAAGATATGGAAGTGATGACCGATGCTGAGCTACAGTTTTTCTGCGCAACATATAAGGTTGGTCGTAGATGGCTGGTTGGATATATGTCTTGACTGACGTTGGTTTTTGAACCAGTCTACTCGCAAGTACCTTCAAGACGAAACCTGCTATCTTGAGGCTGGTAAAATAACGGTCCTGCTGAAGCTCCTAGGTAACTACGGGGAGGAGCATCGGAAAGTTTTGATATTCTCTCAAGTTTGTGCTATCACTCATTCTCATTCAGTTGATTGACCTGTTTTTTTGACCTGTTTTTCCTCTTTCAGTTTACTCAAATTCTTGATATTCTCCAGGCGATTCTGAAACAGAAGAACATCAAGTATCTCCTGTTGACAGGATCAACTGCTGTGGACATCCGCCAATCCCTTGTAGACGAATTTACGGAGGATGACAGTATACCTGTGTTTCTCTTGTCGACGAAAGCTGGTGGTATGGGCATCAACCTGACTGCCGCGAGTGTCGTGATAATGTTTGTTTTCTTATCTTACACATGCCCGCCTTTGCCGACTCTGCATCTGTAGGTTCGATCAGGACTTCAATCCGCATAACGACCGACAAGCTCAGGACCGAGCGTATCGCATCGGTCAGAAGCGGAATGTCGAAGTGGTCAAATTGATCACGCGCGGCACGATCGAAGAGGACATGCTGAAGCTGGGAGAGACCAAATTGGCCTTGGATGAGGCAGTCGCCGGCGACAACGAAGACGAGCCTAAAGGGGAGAGCGCCCCTGAGAGGGAAATGAAGACGTCTTTGATGAATGTGCTGAGACAGCAGTTCGAAAAGCAACAAGGGAATGGCGTTGCTGATGGAGTGAAATCGTGAAAGAGAATGTTTTCGCAACATCATAGATGGTCATGACTTTGTATATACTAGATATTCTTGCAGGAGCCAACGGCAGGACAATGTACAAGTTTACTGGGTTTTAGATGTCAAGGAAAGACTGACAAACCTCTAACAAGCCGATCGACACTGGCCCGGAAATACTCATTGTCCACACCGTGTTCTCGGGAATCCATGGTGACAAGAGGGTTGCGCACAACATATTCAAGGAAAGGCGCGACGTAGATTTGGCGTAAGATAAATCGAAGAGAGTCTGTGTTTGGGTCACTGAGCATGACAAATTTGTACCCCGATTGTGTCTCGTAGAGATGCAGCTTGTATGTAGAGGTGCGGTAATTGACAAATTGCTCGTCCCTGAGTTGTTGTTGTTCAGAAAGTGAAGGGGAGAACAATCATGGAAGCATACCTTCCGGACAATTTCCTGATCATATTGCGCAAAGACAAGATAACACCATACACAAGCTTTCCCTCTTCATCGAAAGGTAAACCGGTTGATTGTGTAGGAGTAGTGGGTCGTTGTAACGCCGGGACTGATGGCTGTGACGTGGGGTCATTCACGGCGACGATAACGCTAGAACTAGAGGAGAGGGTATTACGCGGGCTGCTGAAGGCGGACGAGTTCCCAGAGGCATCTGTCACTAAAGGGAGCGGGTAGACAGCACGAGATACAGCTGGAAGAATTCCTCCTTCGACAGCAGCTTTTGGACGTTTTGTGCGGTGCCAGTCCTGATAATATACACAGGCACAGTGTCTAATGTTCAAGAACGCAATAAGCGGTCACAGCAACGTAAGAGGGGAAGGTGCTTGCCTGTCGTAGATATATAAACTGTAGATGGTCATGACTTGCCAGTGGTACGGTCGCACCGGAAAACGGAACTTCAAAATAATTATAATAATTTATTAAACAGCGCCATTTTTCCAACAGGAAGGCGATATATTGGAAGGGTGAAATACTGCCTAGTCTTCCCCCACTTATCCTCCGAGTCATCCCCTAGAACCACATCACTCCATTCAACATTGATGCCCACGTCTGCAAGATGCAACTCGGAAAGATGTGTGTATACATCGTAAAAAAGCGGGTCTTCAGACTACGTCAATGGCAACAAAAAATATGGTACAGGGGGGGACATACTAGTTGCTCCAAGACCATTGAAGAAGCCAAATCGGAAGGTGGAGTCAGCGACCAGGTCAGGTACATGTGCGAAAAACTGATGCAGGTCTGAAGCAAGTTGGGTTTCATGCTCTGGCACTTGGTCACCGAATGTACGTACCTTTGTAATTTTCTGAGAAGGTGTCAGTATAGATGACATCAAAGCCACCGACACCCAGTATCTCATCGCTGCCAACGAAATCTTGCCATTTACCTGGGAGAATTTTGACACCTTTTTTGTCGTACCATCCGAGGTCTTTCATGTGCTGCAGGACATCGGGATGAGGCTCGACGATGATATGCTGTGAAGGTGGTGTCGGCAGTGACTGGAAGAGGGTGTCTATCTGAAGGCCGTGTTCTGAATATGGACGGAGTAGGTCACCATGAACACTTACGATTCCTAGGCCAAAACCAATGTTGAGAATTTTGAGCCCACAATGAAGATTTTCATGGTCATGACATAATTTCCGAACGGTTTCTTGCACTAGTCGAAGTAAGTAAGAGGAAAGAGATGTGAGATTGGTACTCACTTATTTCGCTCTCCCAGCCCATCATGACGCCCACGTCTTGGTCGCCCACATTCACGAGACAAATGTCTTGTCCGTGTGAATCTTTGGTGTACTTCAAGCGCGATGACAAGAATGCCTCTGTTGATGCCGCAGCCGTCGAGTCGACGGGACGCGGGACAAGAGCGGAAGGCTGATGAGGAGACGATCCATGGGATGACAGAAGAGTGAAGAGAAGTTCTGATAAGATGTTATTAGTTTGAAACTCTGGATAACAACAGAGGTGGGATGGATTACCTGTACGAATACCTGCGTTACGTATCCTGGAATAAATGACCTCGTTATTGAAGGAGAGTGCGATGTCGGCAGCAGTGTTGTCAAGACAATCGACTGGTGTAAGATTTTGAGTTTGGAAGGCAAAAAAGTGGGATTAAGATCGCACCTGCATTCCACAGTGCACCTTGATCAATCAAAAGTGCGACTAGTTGATCATCCTGGACATATGCAGCGGCATGCAAAGGAGAAATTCCTATAATTTATGAGTGTGCACTCTCAAAATTTACCATGTCAAGGTTGTACCTTCTTCATTTTGATACCACACAGGCGCACCCCGTTCAATCCAAAGCTTTGTACTGGCCAACGGTTCTTGATTCAGAATATCAATGATTAAACGCTGACCTAGTTCCGAGAGTATGTCCTCATCGAGTGCTGCCGGTGGTGGTTCCATGACAAGTGACTGATTGTAGTACTACGAGTCCTCGTGGAACACAAGTCTTGCTGTATCCAACACCTGTGGCCGCTCTTCTTCTACAGCAATAACCTCTTTTTCCATGATTTCTTCACCTTCATCACCGCTATCTGGTCTCTTGAAAACCAATTCCTTCCCATTTACAAGCCGTCGTTTCTTCATGGGAACATCAACCTCACCATCGACAACTTCACTCGTCGGCTTGCCTCTCGTCTTTTCCTTTTTCTTTAGTCTCCTCGCTCGATTCTTGGCTGTTTTAGATTCGGACTGCTCCTCCCCCTCCCGCCTTTTGCGTTCAAATTCAGCTGCATCAGCCTCCTGACGTGGTCGTTAGCTCATCTCCAAAATGCCACTCAATGCAACGAACCTTCTGCGCTATTTCATCTAGCAATTTCAGTCGCTCGTATTCTCTCCTTCTACTTGCTTTGTAAACATGAAACTCTCCGCTGCCTGCGCCAGCACTTGAACCTTGCACGTTCTTCATCATTTCCCGCGGTGGTCTTATGGACTTTTCTTTTGGTATAGCTGGGACATATGCAGGCTTCGAAGGATCTTTGAGGAGTTTATCCAGCTGGGAGCGCTGTCGCTCAACGGCCGTTGGCGCATGTCGATTAACAGGACTAGTAGCAGCAGACATTCCGAATTATACCAAGTAAATAATAAAGTACAACAAAATATTTATATTATTAATACTATCGACTCAGACAACTAACCAACAAGGCATCAGTAATAAAGAACGAATAATGCAGTAAAGGGCGACAACGCACGGAGAACAGCGTTTATGCAACCGTCGTTTTCAGGGTTGTTTGTGATCTGAGCATATTTTCCGAATACGACTTTTCCACCTGTGGTCACCATGCCTAGTTCCGAGACGTTCACTTCAATCACTGTTCCTTTCGTCATGACACCCAGTTGTGTATACATTGGTGATTGTGGGTTTTTCTTTACACCCAGAATCTGCAGCTGGAATGTAGCCTTAAGATCGGCTGTCGGTCCAGTCAGCTCTGAGCTTCAATGAATAACCCGTCGGAACATACGATGTGTGACGTTGGCCTTCTTATAACGCAGCGCCATCGGCCGTATAAATCTTTCCATCTTGACAGGTTTTCTCGTGAAACCCTCGCCCACAAACGTTGCCTTTGTGACCATCCGCTTCCATGACTTACTCTTGCTTTTCCCCGATTTCATGACCTTGAACATCTCGTCCTCCGCTATTCCTCTAACTTTTGGCAGGGGTACATCATATTTGGCAGCCTTGTCCTTTCGTTTTTGTTTTACAGCAGTGGAGAGTGCTTTGGCATCCTTCTGACCCTCACGGTCGAGGAGATAGGTAGGCAGAGCGCCATCTGGTACTGTTGACGAATCCGCCTGCTTGACATTTCGCTCGTCATGAGCTTTCAGAGTCTTCTTAAGCTGCACTTTTTCGGCGTGTCGCTTGGCGTGAAGCAACTTGGCCTTTAGCCCAAAGGCTTTCTGAGCAGCGGCAGAAGAACGATGGACCGCACGAGCTTCACGTTTGCGTCTACAACATGATTTCAGCCAAATACATGAGACGAGTTGAGATGAGTTGACGAACTTGCGCTCGTAATAATCAAGCCGCCGCCCATGTCGCTTGATGTGCTCTTCGATGTACTCATTTTGAGGCTGTAAGACGGACAGACCATGCTCAGAGAATAACTAGCGGTATTCAAGAACTCGCCTTACCATGGCTTGTAGTAGTAAAAAAAATACTACACGTGACGATATTGGCCACGCCGACCAGCTCAACCCCTCAACCTCTGCACTCATGTGGCAAGAAACCAGTAATTCATACGGAGCCTCCTCATCACACGGACAATACTATGCTCAACAATCTGCTCCTTCATCTCAAGCCGTTCCACTTCAGTTTTACACGCCAGCGCCAGCTGTCGAACAGAATAGCTTCTACCCTGGTTCGCGTTCCAGTCTGGAAGGTAGTGTCGGTGTACAAGGAGCGATCTCCTCCCACCATGGAGTGACCCCTGGTTACGGAGGAAACATACAGACACCCGGTGGTTGGTGGACTGCGTTTGGGACAGGCGGTTTCGAAGGAGAACCACCATTGTTAGAAGGTGAAGATATGCCAGCTTCTCGATAATCTGTATTGATCAACCGAAAAGAACTTGGAATCAACTTCCATCATATACGCGCAAAATCGTTGACGGTGCTAAATCCGCTGCGCCATATCGACGAACACATCATGGACGATGCCGACTTAGCCGGTCCTCTTCTGTTCTTCTTTTGTTTTGGAACATTTCTGCTCTTCGTGAGTTTGTGCTTGCTCGATATCTAAGGCTATCTTCCTCATTTAACATTCTTGTGCGTCGTAGTCCGGAAAACCTCAGTTCGGCTACATTTATGGTGTCGGCCTCCTTGGTTCAGCGTCCATCTACACCCTACTCAACCTGATGTCAGAGCAAGGCATTGATGCGTACCGTGTAGCATCCGTACTAGGCTACTGCTTACTGCCTATGGTCGGTGTCGGTGCCATCAGCGTTATGGTTACTCTGAAGTACGTTTCTCTATCAGTCTCTTTCTTTTCGAATATTCAAGATATCATCTCAGCGGTCTGGTTGGGTACCTACTCTCACTACTCTCTATCCTGTGGTGCACATACGCGGCCTCTGGCATCTTCGTTGCTGTTCTCCGAATGTCTGATCAACGGCTTTTAGTGGCGTACCCGGTTGGACTCTTGTACGGCTGTTTTGCTCTGCTTAGTGTTTTTAATGTCGGCGCTGGTGGGACAGGCTCTGCGAAATGAGGTATGGCGCGGATATGGCTTTCAGTTTAGATGGATCCCATGCACCCACAATTATTGGATGGACATTATAAAATTCCTATAGTACCGAGGCCTCCCGCACTAGGATCCTAGGAATTTCTACACACCACTAAGTATTTGCGAAGTATCATCACTCGATGCCCGCAACTGTTTGCTATAAAGTTTCAATAGCACCTCCATAATCTCCTCGAGTGGTATCGTCGCATATTCATGGACATATTGCGGTAAGGAATCCTCCAAGTTAAACCCAGATTTTTTCATGAAGAAAGGATGCATCACATCCGGTGTAGCCTCCCCCAACTGACGCATCGTCAGCCGCTCAATGCGTCGGCTACGGGGTAGATATACGATTCCCGTCTTCGGGTTGTCCGGTGCGGGTGTCACAACTGTACCAGGACCAATGTTTGGCATCATCGGGAAAGCAGGTTGTGGGGAGGCAGATTTAGGTGAAATGGCAATATTCGGGGTCTGGTCTTTCGACGACCAGCTGAAAGACGGGTAGCCGGACGATGCGGATTTTGATTGTTCCATGGTGGCCACCCGAGCGGAGGAGCCAGATACGTGGGCGGACAGCGGAGTTGTAGAGCCTCGAGATAATGTTGGCAAACTCAAGATTTCGTCTGACAATGGCAGTGGATCTGGTGCTCTCTTGCGGGTGACGAAAGGAGATATCACGGTAGGGCTAGTTCGCCAGCCTGCAGCGGCTTGGACTTGATCCATCTCCCTGGAGAGATTTTTGCGAAGAACGGTAAGCCACGAATACAACGATACGTTAAGGGTGATGTATATGTCCTCGAAATCCTTCATACCGTCACGCCTGACGAATTGGCTATGGAAGTCGTACTCGAGTTGTTTTGTCGGGTCGCGGGCACTTTGAAGAGAGAACATATGCATTTTCATGGCAGGTAAACCAAATATGATGGCCTCAAGTGCATCCTTCAAAAGAAAGGTGGAACTGTCGTTTGATGCAGAGTCTGACGTGCGAGCATGATTGAGTTGGCTGAACTTCGAAGTAGTCATGGACGCAAATGATAGACGAAGATCCCTTTTGGCCGGAAGACTATCTGATTCAACAAGACGATCTAGGCGCGCGTGAACGTTACGGACGAGAAATTGCGCAATCTCTTGATCAGCCATCGTCCGCGGAAAAACTACCAGACGAAGCAGCTGAAGTCGAAGAGTCATGTTCTGTCGAATCATGTAAGACAACCCAGTCTCTGCTTGCTTGAATCGTGTCCGTGCCGAGTGCAGCATAGCATTGGCGACCTCAGATAAAGCATTCTCGGGCTTTGGTGACCGAGTTACTCTGAATGCTTTAGACTCGCGGCTTGCACCTTCGCTCTGAGCTTCCAAATTGGCCTTGAATTTGTTTGCATAGGAGAGCAACTTGGGAATGGTCCCAACTGTCGCCATAGCAACAATTTCGGTGCCGGAAACAACAAAAGACAAACGAAGGGGGCGTTCTTCCATCTGGGCTTGGCATGAGATCATAGACCAATCATCATATATTTCAACCTCAAGAGGTTCGCCACTAAGAAAGGAATGATATGTCAATAAATATCCTATAGCAATCATACTACTGACCGGTATTGCAGCAGCCGTTGGTGATCGGAATCCAACATGGCATTTAGGGCGCCGCTCGTCATTGTAAGCTCCAGCATACTTGTCTGACCCACGGCATCGGGGAACTCCTTTCTACGGATGGTTTGGAAAACGCAGTTCGGGACACTGGCGCTACCAGAAACATTGCCCTTTGCAACGACCATAACGTTGGCCATGGACATTGAAACTTCATTCAGTACTTCAGTCAGTTTGGTTCTGACAAGGAGGTCCTTCAGATCAAGGGCGACAGTACTGATTGATTGGCCTAAATCTATCTCGAGTTTGATCTGTCGAATGCGAAGTAAGGCAATAGTGATGAATTCTTGCTTCGGCGATGGGGTGATGTCAAGTTTCGTTGGGGTCCTTGCTACCGCCGTTTCTTGGCCTGTGAAGATCGGTATACGGTCCAACCATACTGCTTTGAAGCAAAGCACATCCTGCAAGCGCGAAAAGCGTACTCCGCCCGAGAACTGAGTGTCTAGCACAACAGAAACAGAGCTTATTGAATTCCCAGCGGCAAATGCCGTCCTCACCAAGGTCACTGAAAAGGCCAAATTGTGTGCATCCAATCGCACACAATCTTCGCTGAGGAAACCGTGTTTGAGGCCCGCAGTCAATCCGCCTACGCTCCCTGTGAAGCTTATTTTACGTGCACCGGGAGAAATGTTGACAACAAAGCCGCCGCTATCCCAGTGGAGCCCCGCGATAACATTCACATCAGGCTGGCATGTCAACTCGAGCCTTGATTGATCGATCCGCAAGCTAAAGCTGATCCGCGTGCTGGAGCTCGTATTCGCGTGATGCTTGTCACTTGGAGTGAGATATGCAGCATCACGAATCACGGGAGACCAGGGTTGGGCGCCTCGTCGACGGACCTGACGCATACGACCTTCAATGTGACCGACAAGCTCGGTAAGGAAAGGCAATAGCGTGGGCCTCAAGGTGTTCTGGCTAGAATGGACCGTGCTTTTGAACATCAAGATGGAAGGCTCGGCCTCTTGGCAAGTATCAACCCTGGGTAAAGCGGGAGCGACACGATATGCTGCCCAGACGGAAACCACTGGCAATTTGAAAATATCGGCCTCGTATTTTAAAAATTGTTCATCGGGTTCGTGGACGGCGGGTCTTGACCTTGATAGAGTTGGCGCAGAGCCATCATAGACGCGCACTTGGCCGCTCAGGAACGTTAGTGATGCGAATACGTCGGAAGCTAACATCGCCGTGTGCCTTTCCATTTCTTTCGCTTTTTGTGTCGTGTGCAATGAGTTCGGTACATCCCAAGCGATGGCGGCACTGAGTTTAGTCACGCGCTCCTCTCCTTGACGGTATACATCAATGAGAGAGAAGACATAATCCGGAATGTTGGAGTCAAGGTCCAACAAGAAGCCACTGACATTCGCAATTGCTTTAATTTGGCGGGACGTGGTTGACCGCTCTGAACGAATTTGGGCAGTCATCTCAGGGTAGATAAGTCGATTGCGAGTTAGGTGATTCTCGCCGGAGAAGTCAGACCGTACTGACTGTCTAAATCTACGGGGAGGTCAGGTGACGGTGCTGAAAGCAATGCAAAGGGCATACCGAGAAACAAATTGAAATGAGAATCCTTTCATGGTCGCCTGTCCACTTTCACCACGCTGGGTGCTGAAAGCAAGGGATCTGATCGAGAACAGAAACGCACGGACTGCATTGGTGTCTGTTGGGGAAAATTCAAGGTCTTGACCAAGAGCGAGGGGGAAAGCCATCCCAATATTTCTGATGGACAGGTTGATGGCATTTCTATCAAACCAAGTCAATTTCCCTTCGAGAGCAGGGTGGTTTTTCATTTCAAACGTTCTCATGACGCTATGAGTCTTTTCCTTGAAAGCTGCGAGCTCCAGGGCCCTCAGTTCTTGCCGATCAAACAGTTCAGCCTGTGCGTGATGCCGATAAGAGGCTTCTTCAGAATATCGCAAAAGACACTACCTGCATGTGGTCTAAAAAATCACCCACTTCTCCAATGCAACTGGGTTGCATTACGGCGTGTATTCTTGTCACGGAAACTTGCAAAACCTGGCTCTGGGAGGCAGACGTGCCTCGGCTCCCGCCCCGGGTTTCGAAGTCGATGATGAGAAAGGCTGACCTATGGTTTCTGTTGGTTGCAAAGTCTCGAGCATCAGCTCGAGAGGCGAGGGAAAGGGCTAAATCGGATAGTCGGACGTGCCACGCGTGACCAGCATTATTATCTGCCCCTCCGCCAATGTCCTCGCATTCCAGATATACAGTAGACGATGGACCTTCTAAGCCAATACGAAACCCTTTCATCTTCAAAAGTCCACTGTATTTCCATGATTGGCGAGATGGGGAGGACATTGGTAAGGCGGCAGCAGGTCGTTTGTTCCAGCGAGTTGCGTCGATCAAGGCCATGAGGTCGTTAAAATCCTGTCCGAACTTTTGCTGGACAATAAGTAGCGTGTCCCAGTGTGAAGGTTTCACTTTGAGATGGAAAAATGCCACCGAAGCTCGAGCGCAAATACTCGATCCGTCATAGTGTCCTGTCAGAGCCACAGTTGGGAGTTCCAGTTTCACGCCTTTATTTGATGCAAGTTCGGGCGATGTACTAGATGGCGACGAAATGCTGAAAACTTGGGAGGCCAACTGTAGCCCGAAAGCCTGTGTCGAGTTACGACGGGATAGAGGGGAAGTTTTCCCGTACAGGACCACGTCATTGACCAGCCATGACAGCCAAGTCCCGTGCATGACCTGCAAAGTCACTCCAAAGGATGCGACGTATCCATCCAATTGAAAATTAGGCGGTTTTTGCGTTGAACGGGAAGGGGTAGGGCGAAGCGGCTTGGTCGGAGACTTTCGGAGTTCTCCTATCAGCGCTTGCAGCGTCGCTTCGATGCCCGGAAGGAAATCGGTCCTCCACTCCTCGACGAAACGGTAGAGGCGAAGGGCGCTACGCGGTACATTGAAGGTCAAGCTATCCACAGTCAATATAGCTCGCACAGTCATATTCAATGATGGCTCTTGACGTATGCCAGCATTGATTTTCCCTCCGTTGAATACTAGAGAAGCAAGGGTGTCCTGATCACTCTGTTTGGAAATACGGAAGGGGGCACGTGCTCGGAGGAAGAACTCATCGAAAAGTATGGTATGGTTCATCGATTGGTCCCGTTCGCCTCGGAGATCAGCCGTATGCCCTACAAGCATGGAGGTGGAAACTTGCAAACCAGAGCTTCCAAATTCAAAGCTCAAGTTCTCCGCGGCAGCTTGGACACGAAGGCGACGCAATGAAAACACGACATCCACTTTCGCCACTTCTGCGACATTTTCAGAAGCCATGTCAATTGCTTCATCTTTTGCATTGGAAGCCGCAGCGCCGCAATGCCTGCGAACACGTAACGACTCTTGAGCAAATTGCATCAAATGAGGGGTCACGGTCAAGCCAATATCGCCAACAGAAATGGACAGAATGACATGGAAAACATTCTGAAGTCCTAGGTCCCGCAACGACGTTTGCGAAAAGGTCGTCGAGTGGAGAATTGGTGGCTGAATGAGGTGATGTTGACGTACACGTGCATCGACGACCAAAGCGCCGAAAGTGAGCTCACTAGATGATACTCCCAACGGATCCCAGACTAGCATCCCAATTTGTTTCATCTCCAATGATATCGTATTGAAAGTCTCGCTAAGTCCCCTCGATTTCGACTTGTTAGTTTGGGGCGGAAACAGAGTCTCCAAGGTGGCAAAATTGGCGACATTTGATGCATCTGCATCCAGAGCCAAATTCATCAAGCGCGACTCCAACAATGGCATAATGTCTTCCATCGAAATCGATCCGCCATCACCCTGCAACGAAAGAAACGCGCCACGTTCGATGTCCGCAAGGTGCCATAAACAGTTGCGTAAATGAAATAAAAATTTGAAAGTGAGATCCGTGCGCAACTCGTGCGGACGACCACTCTGTACCAGGTAAGAAGGTTGGATTGTTGAAAGAGGATCGACGATAGACTTGTTCATAGATGACTTCAGAACATCATAAATGATTTTCTCGGTCAGGACAGAACTACGGCGTGTTGTTTGACGGCCTAGAAATGCCAACTCTCCGATATTTTGGGCAAGGGCTGCACTGGTAGTCGCCATATATTCAGGCGACATATGACCAAGTTCCACTGAAACCGCATCCCATGTAACGTCAACGTCGCCCACCTGGAATTCTCCTTGAAAACAAGAAAGGCGTAAATGGAAAGCTGGTTTCCTCCAGGAGGGATTTGTATTCTGCTGCGCTGATCGCCTGTCTGAGACCGTGTCCAAAGTAATTGATAGGTCATCGAATGTGGTTGCCAAAGTCCAGTTGGTAGGATTCAAGGTTACCTGCTCAGTCACGGTGCAGCTTCCTGTCACATGTAAATGATTCAAAGAGAAATTGACCCCAGCGATGGTGCCATTCCGAGGATGACGCACGCCATCAAAACTACGAGGGGTGGTCGGATCGTCATCTATGGCTGAAATGTGTTGGATTGCGTATACGCGCACCGACGACAAACGGACGTCCACAGCAGTACGTTGCTTAGCCCTTTTCGAATGGGGGAAACTACTGAGATAACTGGCCATGATAGCATCTAAGCCAAGCTCAGGGCTGTGCACCTAATAGGGCAGCACGTTCACTTTCCGTCACAAAAGGAAAGAGAACCCAACTCACATTTGTCTCTATGTCTTCTACGAGACGGATTACTACCGGCAGAATAAGAGGCGTAACTTTTATGGAGAGACCTTGCCGAGATAGAAAACGAAAAACCGTAGTATTCAATTCGTTGTCGAGACCAGGAATCACTTCAAGTGACTTTTGATCGGGACGAGAAGGTCCTGTTCGACATGTGGACGTAGGACCTGGAATTTTGGCGTCCTGAACAGAAGCATTGCTGTCAGCCAGGTTAGAGAAACTCTCGGAATGGAATGTTACCTCAGCTAGAATGAAGGGCGACCGATCCCATAGAGACGGTACTTTAAGAAAAGGTGCAATGTAGTGTCTTGTGAAATGATAATATTGCGCTAAAAAGGGCTGGGTATTACTTCCTGTAACATCTTGGGCACAAATATGTTATTATTCAAGCTGCATATCCAGAAAACTCACTATCTGACCAGTCGCTCTGTGTACTATCAGGGTCTGTCAAATCTTCATCGTCGGATTCGTCTCCGCTGGTCATGTTTCGTTCATAATCATTCGTCAGTGCTGAGACTATAGGCGTCACTGAGCGCGTCTGTCTGAAATACGATCAGGATTAAAAGGCGTTTGCCAAATAAGGGGTTGGTTCTTACGCCAAGCGAGCGTCACGGTCTGCCTCAGAGACGCCCTGTTCATCCTCAGACTCGGACAGATGTGGTAATCGAGAGAACTCCGATAGAGGGTTCACATTTCGTTCGCCTATTTCTGTATCAAAATTCACGGACAAGTCCTTTTCTTGATGAACTACAAGCTCAGACAATCGAGGCTGAGGCAGATAGAGACCATTCTTGTGTGAGCCTCGTCCTAATCATCCTCGGAATCAGAAATATGATCAGAGTGGATGAGTACCTCTCTTAAATATTCACCTGAAGGAATATCATCATGAAGTAATAAAGCATACAACATGCGTCTCGCTCGTCCGGTCATTAGGTCTTGACTGTTTATGAATTCAGCCTGCGCCCGTGCTGTGTCCTGCCACCCAGACGGAGAAGAGTAAATGTCAAGATATGCATCTGCCACAACCTCGGCCGCCTCGGTCCACAAATTGTGCTCTGACAATGCTGCGAATAAGACCTTGAGCGAAGCATGAGGCAACCGTACGCTCGTGACTCTGCGATGAAATTTGCCAGCCAAATCGTTGCTATCAACCTTCAAACCGCGGCTGAAAGAAAGTGCGATGGCTCCGTGTCCCGCTAACCATGTGACATCCAGGCCATTGAGTGACAATTTGATAAAGGTAGCTAAGGGGTATGCTAAGGACAGTTTTCATTCATACAAAATGGATACTTACCGTCGGGATCTGCGGGGACAAGATATTCGGCCGCTGGGGAATTCGCAGAATCCGCGAAATTCAAACGGAAGGCGTTGCCAGCAGCCCGTAGGACTGTAACGTCTGATGCAGAAAGAACAGCTTTGATGTGCCCAAGGTGGATTTCCCAGATACACACATAGGCCGCAGCGCGGGGTTGGGGTCCAAATAATCTGTGAGCAGTTATATCGATTCCTATACGGGGGTGTCATGGACGGTGTGAAAAAGACATGTTACGAAGGCATCTCACCATCAATCAACAAGATTCCTTTTGGCCTGTGAGATATCGGACTTACAAGAACTTGTTCCGAACAGTTACTATCAATATGTCCGGATGTAGCATCGATATTCAGAGACATCTCTGTAGTGACAGTTAGTACATGACTGCGAAGGACTATAGCGCAATTACCCATGAAGTAATCATGAAGTCTAAATTGTAGATGCAGTCCAGGCATATCGAGCACAACACAAGCTCCGATCGTACTGTCATTCCCTTTTTGAGCCTGGCCGGAGGTTGGACCCTCGTAACCTGGCAAGCCTGCGGGTAAAATCACGACCCCATTACTGAGAGCGACTTCGAGGTCTACGTGAAGAATGTTTGACTAGCAACTTGTAAGGTGCGGCACTTATGTAGAGATCCCAGGGTGCTTACTGAGCCCGGCCGATATTTCAGTGTAATAGGATCGCCAACAGGTAGCCCTCTTCTTCGTTTATCAAGGTATTCATATTTGGTGGAAAAGTGAGTGAACGATCCCAAGTAATTGTCGCGGAGAACCATGAAATAACGAACAGACCAGCCGAGTGCCTTGAGTGCAACATCACGAGTCTGGAGGTATCATCAACAGAAGCTCTGGATTACAGAGAATTAAACGAACCGTAAACGTCATCTGAAGCTGCTCTGTATTATCCTCACGAACATCAGCAAAATATCGATAAGATCCATCAATGCGGAAGAAGCCCGCGCGGCCTATGCTGTGTCCGTCCAGAGGGGCATGTAACGCGTGCGTATGCCAACGGGGTAAGGAGAGCCTGAGAGCAACGTCTGACACCTCGATGAAGAACGGTGTCATATAAGCATCTGGTCGAAACTTGTCGGAACGAATCTGAATCTCATGCCGAAAACGGGGACCACGCATGGTCAGTAGGGCTAGAATGTAACGGGATAAAAATAAGTTATTATGCCAGAATCTGGGATCATATAAATTGCACCATTTTCGTCCCTGAGTAGCGGTTTGTCGATGATATTATGGTCGTTAGCATACATATTGATCTGGTAATGATGCATTTCGAGCTCGAAGACATATATCATGGGCACAAATCGACAATAGTCACTTGGTGGACCGGCAGTCCAGTCCCTTGCGAGGTCAGTAAACGTGTTGATGTGATCTCGGATGAGATAGAGGACTGGTTGTCGAAGTGTGACTGCAAACGTCCATTTACGTTTGCTGTTCCAAATGAGGGGAGAGGGTAGTTCGCATCGGACCTATATACCCCAAGATTACGAGTGAGCAGCGGAAAGACAAATTCGAGGGTACGGCGACATACTCGACACGACTCAGCAGCCACCAAACGAATGTCATTTAAGCTAGACGTAACAGCGACGCTGTCGAGATGCACTTCCAAAAGAGGATCATAGCCCGCAGGTCCTGCGATCATGGGCATAATATAGCTGATCGAGGAGCTGTCTCCTGCCGTGATATGAATAGAAGCGGGTTCCCGTTTTCTGGGACGCGGCACGTCGACTTTTCCATCCCATTGCCAATTCTGATTAAAGATTATAAGAAATACGGGGGGAAGCTTGTTGAGAATTATCAAGAACCCACCTTGGAAGCTTCTCGAAAAGGGATATGTAGCGTGGTATCGTCTCGTAGCTCAATAAAAACCTTGAAGAATACCCATACCCGTTTGTCTCCAGGTTTAAGTCGCGGGGAAGGCTCAATGTTGTGATAAGTGGGCGGGAAGAAAGCCCGTTGCAGTTCCGTTCTAGGGTAGCCAAGGTCAAAGGCGAAGCACAACACGAGCGCTGTGTCACCAACTTACCGTTGACGATCAGCCCAAGGTCCATACCGGAAAAAACCACCTCGTACAACGATGTCCATACCCCATTCCGGAGGAAGATCTCCATTGCCAAAATTAAAAGGTTCCGATGCGTCCGATCGCACTTGTTCCTGTTGTGATGGCACATCACCAACCGCGTCGGCATAATATGAGAGGTCCAGTACGGGAGTCTCTAATATTTTCTGTTCCACGCCGTACTCGAGGGATAAAAAATCCGGGCCGACAGGGGTCTCTTCGTCTACACTCTTCTTGTTCGAATTTGTAAGAGTTTGAGGGGGGTGTTCCAAAGGTCGAGAAAGGCCGAACAAATGTCGCCAAGCCATGGAAAAGTCCGAAAAGGCCAAGTTAAAGGATCGGCGCAGCCTCGAGGACCTACAGAATAAATATTATGGGGTTTAAAGTGGCAATATATAATGGAAGACGAACTGTGAAAGCCTTAAACGGCCATGAAAAATTTCTCCCGTGGTGGTCATCGGTTCCTCGTAATCGTCATTTTCCACGTAACGGATGAGTGCCTTTTCGAATTTCAAACTGAGAGACTGCTTGTATAAATCATATCTGGACCTTGACTAGAAACAAACGTGTTATAAGGACCGAAAGAAGAGTCATTTTAGAAAGGGCAGACCTGAACGATGCCAAACATACCCTCTGCCCTGTTGAACTCGGCAATGAGCAAATGTGGAGTAGACGAATTGCCAGAAATAATGGCTCCTTTGATAACTTCGATACCAACTGGCAACACGTCTTTCGGATCGAGGCTCGGCAACTGACGTCTGATCCAAGAAATTGCTCTCCTCACCACGAGCGGTATTCTGACAGGGTCTGTAAGCGGGGAGGGCGGATAACTTGGACCTGATAGGTGACGTCAATAAGAGGACAAACAATATTCAGAACCGACGAACTTGTTTGTGTGGTAAGCTTTTGAAAGGTGTGGCTAGTGCCCGTGCTGGTGCGAGATGGTCCAGGGGAGCCATCAAATTTCATTTGCGAGACTATGTTGTCATACACTGATGTTCGGTTATATAGAAACCATTCAACCCCTTGGACAGTGACTTGGACACGACATGAAGGCGAGCTTGATGTTTGCTTGGCTGATGAAGATGGCTTGAGCACGTAACTCACGGCTTAGAAAGAAGACGTACATGTATTACTGCCAACATGAGAAATATCCGCTTCGGTGGTGGGTTTGCGAATCCAGTAACGCCAGCTTATTTGGCCTTTGACTAATTTAAAGGTCTGATTACTCGAGTGGTATCGAACATCTTTGAGAAGTATCCTCCCGGCAAGGATGGAGAAATGAATTGAGCCTATTTGTTGGGTCAGAAACACGGTGTTTTGTCTGTCTATGCATATTGAACAAACCAATTTCCACCCAGATGCTAGAAGCACTTTGGTTCCAATACACGAGTCGAATGGCGAGACCGATGATATAAGCAACGAAGCGATTCCAGTAGAAGAGGTAAAGGACCAGGGCAATGACGGTACAAATGGATGTTACGAGCAGGAGATGATCCAACATTGAGGCCTATTGAGGGAGGACGTGTGTATCCGACGGCGTTGCGGCCAGTGCTGACCAACTTGAAGTTTAGAAATGGCCACAACAGCGCAGACCGCTCAGTTACGTCGGCTCGCGTTCCACTCAACCACATCTTGCTCCACTCAAGCATCCTTGTACGGAAAATGTGTTTTGGCTACGTACACTGACGTCAAAAAGGACGTCTGCAGAGAGGAGTTTGCACAGTTCGGAAAATGCATCACGGAATTGGTATGTAGACTGAAATATTATAACTGTCCATCCCGCTCACGAGGGTGGCAGATGAGACGGAAATTGTGATGATGGGCTTTTATATATCTACATAGCTGCACAATATAGTAGGTTATGATCAAAGTTACGCGACGTCCAAAGTTCCAGGAAGTGATCTCAACAGACCACTATCCTCATTGCCAGCAGGTGCAGCCGGAGTATCTGCACGTCGTCTCATCTCTGCTCTGGCCCTGATGAGCATTCTAAGTGCTGTGGGTAATGGCCAGTGCATTGTATTTGGTAAGGGGAGGAAAGGATCAGTTAGGGTCTGGTGAGGGACAGGGGTAGCATTCCTCAGGCGTGCTAATATGGGTGCGAGGCGAAGATCGATGATGAAAGTGGACACGTCGGGTGGCGGGAATGCTTTTGTAGAGTGCGAGGAGGCCTGGGATGCCAACAAGGGGAGAGGTGGATACAGAGTAGGGGCCGGGAGGAGGTTGTCGGTGGTATGTGGGGTTGGGGAATTAGATAATGAAGTCTCGTACGCGATGGTTGTGAGGAGCAAC